>JAUKPS010111138.1:0-20025 GCA_032273165.1 Chlorellidium tetrabotrys
ATTATTTTGTATTACAGGCCCACCACCCCAAGTTCCACCTTGAAGGTATATTGTTGCAGTTCCTATTGTTGATTGGAAACCTGAAATTCCATTATTGACAAATAAAATTTCAGATGTTGTACTATTTAATGTCATTGCACCATCAAGTGATAATTGCCCGCCAATAGTAAAATTTCCAACTAATGTTTTTGTATTTGTTCCTGTTACACTTAATGTATTTGGAAATGTTTTTCCATTGCTTGTAATTGTACTTGCTGCACTAATTGTTAATTGTCCTGCACCTGCTATTGTATAATTTGCTCCTAATGTTACATTTCCTGCAATAGTTAATGTTGCATTATGCGTCATTGTTGCAGTATATCCACTACTTATATTGATTGATAATATTGTAATTGTTGCACTAATTACAGATGAAGTATTTCCTGCTGAATCAAATAGGACATCATCAACAGATGTTGGAACAGAAGCATTATTTGCTCCTCCACTTGTACCACTCCAATTTGTATTAGCAGTTGCATTCCAATTTGTTGAACTTCCTCCACCTACCCAATAACGTGATGCGTTATGTAAAGTTAAATTTTCACTTATGTATGAACTATCTCCACTAACTTCTAATCTCCACCATTCAGTTAAATTAATTTCTTCTATTGATGTTATTATAACATCATTATTATCACCATCATATATAATATCACCAATCTGCAATAAACTTGCATTAGTAATATTCATATTTGCCCATACTGATTGAGAATGAAATAATGTCCTAGTATTATTTATTTTATAAAATTTCCATTCTCCATAAGTATTATCAAATACTTGTTCAGAAGTTTCTGCTTCCTGTGTAATTATCCAATCTCCATTTTCATCAAAATATCCTTCTTCTGGTAATGGAGGAAGCATATTATGAGTCCATAAATATTTTCCTTCTAAATGATTTAAAATTATATCTCCTGTTATAATATCATAAGCAATAAGTTCATCCCCTATGTTAACATCATTAATGTTTTTATATCCAGATGGTGTTAATAAATTTATCATTTAGTTACTTTTATAGTTAATGTTACATTTGAAATAGTTGATGCACTATCAACATTCCATTCAATTATATCACCTGCTAAAATAGATGTACTTGTCCATCCACTTACTACTGCATTACCACTTATCGCAGATGATAATGTTGGTTTATTTCCACCACCTCCAATTATGGAAGTACCTGCACGTTTAACATCAAATACAATTGAACCACTTATATTAGCACTTAAATACCATTGATTAATTGTACAAGCATAAGGGATTGTAACATATCCTTTACTACCTATTGATATTGTACTCCCTTGACCATCAAGTGTTACTCCTATTCCATCAATTCCACCACCGCCACTATATTGAGGTATGTTAAGTGTAGAACCCACCAACGTTGCAGCACCACTTGTGCCAGTAGTGGTAAGTGTTAAGGCTGCTTGTTTGTTATTAAATGTATTCCAATCAGTTGAAGTCAAATAACCATTCACCGAAGTAGTTGCAGCAGGGATTGACAATGTCCTATCAGCACTCAAATCACCACCACCAACCAAAGGTGATGTAGTGTTTATTAATCTTGCACTTGTTGCAGGAGTATATCCTAACACCGCACCAATAGTTTTATTCTTCCAAAGTGATGTTGATGACTCATAGAACAACCCATCATTGTTAGACGGAGTTTGTGCAGACACATTATGAATTTCGTCTAATTCATATCCATTTTGAATACGTATTTCAATTCTCCCTTGATTAATATGACTGCGTGTAACTACACCGATGTACACTAAGTGATTAGGAGCGAACTGCTTAACATCAGTATATGTACCAGCAACAGTTGCACTCAAATATAACTGCGCACCATCTGCAAATGCTGAGGTATTTAATCCATCTAAATCACCTACTGCAACCACATAACCATTGCTATTATTAGTTATATCTGCTTGAATAATTCCGAATGTTTGAGCAGATGTTGCATCACCAGTTGCAAGTGCTTTGGTAACTGTTGGCTTGTTTCCGCTTGCTCCATTGATGTAAACTACTGTACCTTTAGTTAATGTTGCACCTGTAATGTTTCTAACTTCCCTAACCAATGTTCCTGCTTGTCCAGTAATCGGGAAGGTAACCAATGAGCCATCACCTGCAATATATTGCGTAGTATCACCTAACGCAGTTACTGCCAATGTTCCGTTTGATGTAATAGGTGAATTCGCAACACTAAACGCAGATGGCATTGATAAGCCGACTGAGGTAACTGAACCAATAGTCCATGCACGATTCTGAGATAAATCAAATGCAACACCATTAATAGTTAATGTGCGTGATGTAGGCACAAGTGGTAAAGTTGCAACTGTTGACTTATAAGCAGTTCCCGTACTCGGATCACCTACCAACATCAAATCAGTTGCAACCGCTACTTTGACATCTAACTGATTAATCTTTTTATTCATATATAAGTTTGTCTGAATTGTTAATTAAGAAATATTGCCCATCATTCCAAAGTAAGAAGTTACCTTCATCAATAGGAACTTGACATTTATTCGCATCGAACCTTAAACCTATTTCTACTGTAACTGAAACACCAGCCGTAAGGTCTTGAAGTTGGTAATCACTAACCTTCATTGAATACTCGCTATTCAACACCCATGCAAAACCATTGTAATTTAACATTGCGACAAAGTCCTGAGCAACACTTGACATATCTGATTTCACTTCCCATTCGTTCTGCAAACTATTATTTGCAATATCAAGCAAATCAAAAAAGTAAAATGTGAATTGATACTTTGCAAGCCTATCAGTTAAGGCTATATTTCCATTTCTATTTATTTCTGCAAAGCATGCAGGATAAACAACATCTTCATTATCCAAAAACTCATTAAAATCACCTAAGAAATAATGATTGATTTGTGCGTGAGATTCTGCTAACCCTTGCAACCTGGTAATCACTTGCTTTAAAGTTAATGAACTATTCACATAATCTGCAAACGTGTAATCCGTTGGAACCTGGCATCTATCTGCATCAAACTTTGTACCTATGGAAACATCAACTTTTATGCCTGCACAAAGGTCTTGTAGTTGATATTTCTTGATTTCAAAGTTGTAACTATTACCAACTTCCCAATCCGTGTAAGTTGTATCATAAAGTAACGATAAATAATCTTGTGCAATGGATGAAACATCTGAAGATACTTCCCACTGATTCTGCAATGCGTTATCACTTACATCAAGCAAATCAAGGAAGTAAAATGTAAAGTTATAAGTAGTAACTCGATTTGTTAACGAAATCGTATTATCTTCTTTCAGTTCCGCAAATATAGCAGGGTAGACGACATCAGTATCATCCAAAAACTCATCCGCACCACCAACAAAGAAGTGATTAACTTGTCTGTGGCTTAGTGCTAATTGTTCTAACCTTGATATGATTTGTTTTAATGTCAATTTTTGCGAAGTATATTTTTAGTTTATCGAGATTCTTTTTGTTTATTTTCTTACTCATATATAATATGGATCGTTAGAATTGTAGCCTGCTGGCGGTACATTGTTTAAAGAATAGTCATCCCTTGGTCTTTCTAGTTCATTGCCTAAATAAATAGGTGATGTGAATGATGTTCTATCAGGATAAACAGTATCAACACCTGCGACAAACGTATAGTATTCAGGAAACATGGCATTACCATTCTGTATTAAATACATCCTTGCTCGCTTGCTATAATGTTCTGCCCTATTCTTGTATTTTGCAACGATTGAATACATTTCAGACATGCTTGGTTGAGTTGCATTATCAACTGTTTTCTGACTTACTCCCTTGTTCCAAAATTGATAATTCAATCCCTCAGGTAATTCGCTCATAACATAGTTACATACTGCCATCACGAGATAATCATCAACTAAAGTTTTATAATTTCCTGCAAGTGTTCCTGCTGCAATATCACTTAGAATCTTATTAAACAAAGTTGAACCGAGTAAAGGCATTATGTACAAGTCTTGAACCGCTTTAATCTCAGGATAAATTAGTTTATCATCTACATTATCATGCAATGACATGCGCTCTTTTACAACGGATGGAAGTATTAAATATGTTACTGTTGCCATTACTTTTGTTTTTTAATTACTACGTGTTTTCTCCATTCGTGCCTACATTGATATTCTATCACTCCGTCATTGTTCCAAAAACCACCACAACGCTTAAAAACCGAATAGCCAACACGCTGTGAAATATCTTGAATGTTTTTAATTGACCAAACTTTACCAGCCTTACTGAGTTCAACTAATTTAATGCAGAACTTTCGGGAACCAGGTATAATGTCATCACCTTCAGCTATTGCTCTTTTTTCATAGGTATAAACTACTTTAATTTCAGGTAGTTGCGTTTTTGGTAATCTCTCAGTAACCTTGCGAATATTGTCAACAGATTCAATTACACCGCTCTTGCTTAGCTTATCTATGATGTTTGATACAATATATGTCTCAAGTTTTAAAGCCTCGCCAATCTGCTTATTATCTAAATCAGGTTGTTTCTTTAACAACTCCATTACCTTTAATTCGCGATCCGTAAATTCTGCGAACGATTCATGTACTACGAAATCATCATCTGAACCATCATAGGATGATGAACTAACGATATCAAATTCATCTTTGTTGTAGCCGCACTCTTCAAACATTTGCGCCAGGTACTCATCATCATCATCTGCGCTGAATTGTTCATCAACACCGAGATACATGTTAATCTGATCTTGAGTAAATCCGTATGCTTGAAGTTGTATTGCTGCTTGATTTTTAGTTAGTTTACCTTGACTAAATAATCTAACTATTCGCATCAAGTTTTGTTGCTGCCTTCCTGAGATGTTAGCAAGTGCATCGTTTCCTTGTTGCGCTTGTAGTTCTTGTGTTGGTGCTTCATATTTAGCAACATCAATGCCTAACTTTTCAAGCACCCATGCTCTTGGTAATAGTTCTTTAAAGTCTAAAGGATTGAGTTCAATACCTACTGGAACAACATCTTTAATCTTGTATTCTGCTTCAATCCCTGCAATCTTTGAAAAATACTTTACAAGGTTTTCAATGTTTCTTTGCTTGTGGTTAATGTAAGTATTTTTGAAAATCTCATAGGCAGTTTTAAGTTCAGTTGCACCGCCTAATTTACCCTCTTGTTGAATGGCAAAAAGCATCCCGTTAGTAACGTTATGGCCAGTGATAATATTTTGCGTGATAAGATTATCAACTTGTGTGAAATCTTCCTTAGTCATATCACTTGCACCTAAATCATCTATTGTTGGTTTCTTAGTCGGATCATTGTTAAATGCAATTAACAACTTCTTACCTTCGGCACCAGTTGCAGCATTTTCTAACCTTGCAACAATAGACGCTTTCTTGCGTTCGTCTGTTGGTTCTCCATTGTAAAAGTTGATAAACTTTGATGCAGAAAATCCAGTCTTAGCATTGGTTAAAGTATGCTTACTTACTTCAATATCACTTTCAATATAATTTGCAGCAGCTACCCAAGAAGGTAGTGCATATGGTGCTTTACCGCATCTGTATTCTTTGTAATAAAATATACTTGTTTCCCTTATCCCATCAACAAAAGCAGGATAACATTTCTCAGGTTGCCTTAAGTTATTTTCCCACTTCTTTTTGTAGTAAAACTTTGTGTTATGTTCGTTGGTCCTTATCTTATCGTATGCAATGTGGTAATAATTATAGCCACCTATTAACTTAGGTATCACTTGAAAATAACAACCTCCGAAGTTTTCAATGTCAAGGCAAGCCATTTTAATTAACTCATCCCAACTTTGTTTCTCATTGGCTTTCTTAAGAAACAATTCCCCTGCTGGTTCTTCGCTTGTTAAGCCATTGCCAAGGATGTAAACGCACTTTCCATTAATGATAGCGTTATGCTTTGCTGACTTATTATAAAGCCATAAAAGATAATCAGGATAATTATTTGTGTAACCAAATGGAATGTAATCATACCCACGTTTTTCTTCCATTTGCGGAATGCGTGAGTCTGCAAATTCTTGTGAAGAAACTTGCATAATATCACCTTGTGAATCTTTAACCTGCGTATCCTTTATAACTCGTGCTTGGCGCATAACCTTGTTTTATTAAATTGTTCTCTGGCTGCAATAACATCTTGCCACATTCAACCAAGTTAAGTCCTGATGGATCTAAATTAGTTGAACTACTTTGCTCATATATTTCGTAACCAAATTGCCCCGCTTGTGCAGATGCAAAAAGTGTAATCGTGTTAAAACTAAATATGTTTATTCTATCAGGAAACTCAGATGTATCAGATGTAGAATTAACGTTAATCTTGTATTGTACTTTAGTTGATACGTTTGTAAAAACAAATAAATAGTAAGGACTTGTCAACGTAGTTGATTCAGTTAGGGTTACAAGTGTATCCGATTGACTATTTATTGTATAAAGTAACATCTTATATATTATAGCAGAAATCGTTGTTTTGTTTCAAATAAAAAAAAAGAACCTGCCAAGAATAGCAGGTCCGTAATCCTAAGGTAGAATAGACAAATATTATGTAAGCAAAGTTGCCAAAGTTGTATCATCAACTTCATAGGCAAGTGTTTTCTCATCTCCTTCAAAAGTCAACTCATAACCATTTCTATCAGCAAGAACTTTACCAGTCTTAGCAGATGCAGTGGTAAGAGTCAAACCATAATCAGAACCATAAATCCAATTTGTTGAATTCTCATCTTCAAAAACAAATATCAACCTATTTTGTGCAAGTAAGAATAATTCGTTTCTAACTGCAACAGTCATCTTATTAATAGGGAATTTAATCGTTTGTTTATTGCTAAGTGTTCCCATTTCACGAGATGCAGTCAATGCTTCATCACCTTCGCCAGTATGAGCGATAAGGTTATATTTTTTAAAGGTCTTACCACTTGCCTTAGTGATTGCAGTAACTACTCCAGCAGTTTGAGTAAATGCAGTAACATTATCAAATTCGATAACATAAACTGTTTTCATTCCACCATAGTTGAGCCTGCAGTCTAAGTTGTAGCCTTGCGTTAATGCACATGCCATGATTAATTATTTTAAAGTTAAGGCGGGATATTTCACCCGCCTATGTTATTTATCCTATGTAAAGAACGTTAGTTGCTTGTCTTGCAACGTGCGCTGCGATAGTGAAAATAGTTTTTACAAACATATCTTCTCTGTTGTTTGCAATCTTGTTGATTTCCATTCTATTGATATCAGCCACCAAGTCAGTAGCCCAAATCAAGTTAGAAGGCAATGCGCAGATGATAACATTTTCACTCAATGGAACAAATTTAATTTCAATTCCGTTGTAGAAGTATTTATCAGCCTTGATGTCTACCGCAAACAAATCACGATAAGTTGCAGAAACATTGTAGATATTAATGAACTGCTTGTGTGAATACGGTGCGTAAATAAAAGGCTTTTCAGTTTGTGCAAGAACTACGGAAGGCAAAGCAGTATAGCACTTTGCATACTCGGCAGCTATGTTAGAACTGCTCACAGTTGTACCCGCAACCTTAACACGAAGACCTAAAGCACCATTGTTGTAGAGCATCTTTGCAACAACACCATCAATCTGACCAGCAGTTTGAGCAGCAGACCAAGTTTGTTCAGCAGCACCGATTGCAGTGTTTGCAGTACCTGGAGTAAGTGCAGCAATTGCAGTTTTAGTTGCAGATGTTACACCAGTCCAAAACTTAACCTCAGAGTCAGTAGAAATTTCACGACCATAACCAGCCATAACGGTACGCTCAAATTCAGAACTCATTACTTCCCAAGCACCTGGGCGCATTGAACGCTTGAAACGTGATGGACGCAATGTATTCGGATCAAATTCTTGATAGTACATTACTTTTGTTGGAGTCAACGCAACATCGGTGAATCCTAATGTTCCTGATGAACTTGGCGCACCTGATGCAAATGCTTGCATTGCCACAATGTTCGAAGTTTCGGTGATTATTGTTTCGTTCTTAACATCGGTTTCAAAAGAAACTAAGTTTTCAGAAACTGTCTTGTTCTCAAATAATAGTTCCTCAAGAACTGGCTCGAAGGCTTTGCCCCTGATGTCAACTATTGTAGCAGATATTGCCATTTTATTTTTGTTTTAATTGTTTAGACTCTTTAATTTCTTCCACATCATCTGGGTATTTCAACTTTAGAAACTCCAATGATTCTTGTGATAATTTACTTTCAGATGTTAGTGCCTCCGCATCCTTACTTGGACCGAATGGATACAACTTAACACCTTCTTTTATTATTAACATATTAGTTATTTTTCATTGCTCTGAACTTCTCAAGTGCAGACATCTCATCAAATGACTTAACCGCTTCTTTTGGTTGTTCAATGCTATTGTTAGCAATAGTTTCTACCAAGGCAAACATCTGCTTTAATGATTCGCTTTGTGTTGCAATCAACTTCGCTTGTGCATCAATAGTTTTCTTTAGATCAACAATATCCTTGTTAACCTCGCTCATTTGTACTGGTAGTTTCTTCATTTCCTCAGGCATCTCAACTGCTGCTGGTTCTTTCTCAACCCCAACAATTAAGCCGCTAAGAACCTCAATCTTTGTTCCATCTTCAAGCAAGTGGTATCCATCAGGAGCAGGTTCACCATTCAAGTTAACTTGTCCACCGATTTCGAGTTTATCAATAGATACAACAGTACCATCTTTCAATTTGTATTCAGCAAAAACTTGTCCTGCTGCTTCTGGAGTTGGTTCTGGAACTGGTGCAGATTGAACCGCAACTTCTCCGAACAACATATTTTTAATTTTTTCGATTGCTTCTTTAGATGACATAAGATTCTTTTTTTTATTATAGCAGTTATAAGTCGTTTGTTTCACTTAAAATTGAAATTATTTCTGCCATCTGTTCATCGTACTTGTCCTTAGCCTTCATACCGAAGTTTCCCTCAACTGAAAATCCTTTTACTTTGCCTTCTTTAATCAACTGCCATGCCTCATCATTATCAACATACATTGATCCGAACAAGCTACCATCTGCCAAATCCTCAAATCCTTTCATCGGCATTATACCTCGTTCTTTGTCAGATTGAAATATCTCGAATAAAGTAACACCTTGCAGTTGCATATCTGCCGAGTGCATCAGGTTGACATTATTTTGAAATCCTTTCTTAGCCAATTTGATAGCTATTTGCTTAATTGTTGCAGGACTAAAGAACACTTCATATTCTCCGTTGACTGGATCGTTTCTATAAATGCGCTGATTCGCAACCATTAAAGGACCTGAGATTATCCTTTGTTCTTCGCTTTGTATGGCAAAGGCTTTGCGCTCAATCTGATTGATTTTAGATTCTGCCCAACTAAGTGCAGACTTACCTCCCCAAGCATCATACATCAATTTACCGCAACCATCACCATAACCTTTGGATGAATCGAGATCAACTTCATGTCTTGACAAATATGAATACATACGCTTGATAGTTTCAAAACTGATAGGTTCACCCTTAGCCAACTGATTAGCTCTAATTTTCCCTATCTCAGTACCGCATGAACCCCATCCATTTTCTTCTGCATATTTTAACGCAGCTTTAGCATTGTTCTTAACTGATTCGGGATAGTCTGAGTAGGAATCTTCAGCAAACTTTTGACCTATTGAACCAAGTTCATTAATTACATCTGCATTATTATCGATGTGTTTATCGATGCCAAGTTCTTTAACCTTATCAATCTTTGCTTGATTGCTACCAGTAGCATAAACTCTTGAATGAGGAATACCTAATTCATCAGCAGTTCCGAGCATTGCTTCCTTGTCTTGCCTTGCACTTATTATATAAACTACATCCCCATTTTCAATAGATGCTTTTGCAAGTTCTTTACCTCGTTCTGTTGATAGTGTATCATCGTAATCATAGGATACTTTTTGTCCTGCAAAATGTTCATCCCATAGTGAGTTACAAATTGCAACTGCTTGCTCAGATTCTTTGCCTTCATTAATCACGTATGATATGCAACGAGGCAAGAACTCTGTTTTGTGTTCGCCTTTGGATGGGTTGATAAATTCTTCGCCAAACTTCAAGAAGTCTTTTTTAATAGCTGGCTTATCCACTAGCGCAATAAAATCAACTTGTAAATCTGAATCATCTGCCTCATCAATTAACATTTCAAATACTGGTAATTTCTTCATATTATTTTGTTTTATCCGAGCCTTGCTGCTCGTTGTAGTCTGAATTGTCTTTCGTTACTATTGTTTATGTCTGCTTCTAAAATAAATGATCTATTAACCCCACCAGCCGCAGCGTTTCCGATGCCTTGAATTGATGCAGCGTTAAGTTGTGTTCCTTGCATGTTAAGTGCAGGATTCAAAGGAGTTGACATTGAAGGAACTGAACCACCTCCACCACCTCCGCCAGGTACTTGAGTGCGCATGATTCCTTTAACCGCTGCAAATCCTGATGCTGCTGCTACGGTTGTAGCTGCTATTTTTTGAATCGTTCCAAATGGTTCAGGTATTGTAGTCTTATTTCTCCAAATCTCAGTTATACCTAAGAAAGTATTTATTAAAGCCGTTGCAGTACCTAACGCCTTGCCTGCTGCTGTTTGTTTTCCTAATATTTCACCTACTGCATTTAATGCTTGTCCAGTTAAGTTTAATGCATTGCGTTTCTCATTTTCAAGTGCTACAACATCTGCAGCATCTTTCTTCTCCTTTGTTATTACTTTTTCTTTAGATGCTATTGTTTTGGCTGCATCCAATTCAACCATATCCCAATTCTTCGCCATCTGCGCATCTTCTTCAGATGCTAATTTCTTTGCATCTTCAATGGCTTGTTGTGCCATTTTTTCCCTTCTATCCAAAACAAGCATGTCAAACTTAAATCCTGCTTGTCTTGCCTTCTCTTTATCTTCTTCAATCTTCTTTAGTTCATCCGCTAATTTCTTTGCATTCTCTGCCCTTGCTTGTTGTTCTGCCTTCTCAATAGCAGTTATCTGCTTTGCAATCCTTCTAAGTTCATTTGCGTTGTCAGTTTCAACGTTTATTTGATCAATCTTTAGTTTGTTGATTTCTTCCTGATTCTTTTTTGCGCCATCTTTCTGAAGTGTTAATTGTGCAATTTGATTCTCAGTAACTTTTCGAGCAAGTTCAATATCATCTTTAGCGTTCTGTTCTGCATCCTTTCTTAACTCAAGTAATGCTGCTTTCCTTTTAGCTGCAGGTATTGTTTCATCACTTGCTTGTTCACGAAGTATGGCTAACTTCTTTGCCCTCTCTGCACCTTCTAAATCATTTTGTAATTGTTCTTTTTTAAGGTCTTGTGCTTTCTTTGTCAAATCAGCCATTTTACCATAGGCATTAACCGCGGCATCTCCAATATCTTGCAAGTCCTTTTTAGCTGCACTAAAATTAAACGTAAATACGTTTTTAATTGCGCTACCTATCTTATCTAAATTATCAAGTAATGATTGCCCAACTGCTTTGATTCCTGCAAATATCTGCTCTACCTTCTGCCCACCTGCAAACGTATTTGTAAATGCTGCATATAATAGTCCAAGTGTAGCAACAATGGCAGCAAGTACCAAGCCTACTGGATTCATAATGATTGCAATGAAGGCTTTTTTTAACCCATCAAATGCGCTAACTACCGAACCCACTGGACCTGGAAGATTGCCCAAACCTTCTTTGAGTTTACCAAAATGCCCTGATGCGTCTTTAGTTTTGTTTCCAGTATCTTGAATGGTTTTTCCTGCTTTCTCCATTCCTTCCTGAACACCTTTAACTTTGTTTGCAGTATCTCCCGTTTCAACTGTTATACTGGCTTTTATGTTTACGTCTGCCATATTAGTATATTCTATTAATTATTTTAAGTAATTCCACATTACAAGTATCTTCATTGGTTGCGTTGTAGTCAACTATCTTGTTTATCCTATACAAGACTCCATCAATCCAAATCAACTTACTGAAGTCTAATTGATAAATATCTTTGTAAGCAAGTTTCATTGTACAAGTCAGGAGCCTTGAATCCTTATCAGTAATCTCTGCTAAGTATGAACTCCAGTAACTATTGAACAAGTTTACTTGTGTGTAAACTGAAGCATCGTAGTACAACTCTTTAGGTATGCCAAAGTTGATATCAGATGTCGGCGAAGTCGGATGATTCAAATGTCCACAATATCCGTACGCAGTATAACTCGCTAAAGTTGTACCTCCGTTCTTTAATGCCCAACTGGTAATGGAAGATATCTTCTGAGCTTGCAGAATCCTAATAACCGAGTCCATCTTATCTTCCTTGGTATTCTCGTTACTTAGTTTATAGATTGCAGGAAAGTATTTATCCGTTCCCGTCTTGCTATATTGTACTGAGGATGCGAAGATTATTTCTACCGAAGTAGTTTCCTTTGCAAATTCAAACTCTGAATCGTAAATGTAGTTTGCGTAATCATCATTGAATTTTTTTCGGTAGTTTTCGCCATAGTAGTCATTATCTGACTTGTACTTGTATTGATAATACCTTGAATTAAGTTCGCTCATAGGCTTTATCTTCATAGGCTTGGCACGATCAACCTTTAATGTCCAATCCAAAGCCTCAGCATCAGCGTAATAATCTATGAATGGAACTACTTTTAGTTTCTTTTGCTCTGTGTAATCCTCAAATACATAGAGATTAAACATCTTGCAAATAGAACTAAAGAAGTCTTTTTGTAGTATTCCCTTTGGTATGGTATCATTTATGTGAATAGTATCTCCATAACCAACCTCAACTTGTCCGGGAGTAGTAAGCATGATTTCGAACAATCCACCAGTTACATCATAATCACCTATGTTTGCAACCGCATCAACATAAAGAACATCCGAAGTCGCAATATTCAAATTTGATACATCAAGGGTAAGACTAAACGCAAACGGAGTGGAAGTTACATTTACAGATGCTGTTGAAATAATTGTACTATTCTGAATAAAGTTTAAAGTGAATGTATTTAGAACAGGATTAATAGTGTTAATCTGTCCTGCAACATATAACACCACATTGGTATTAATCGCAGCACCTCCATAGGTGAACTGGTCATTTGTGCCGTTCGCAGTAAAAGAACCCGTTTGGGAAATAGTCATCTTAACATTGTCCGCACTTGTGTAGTTGTAAGATGTTGGAGCAGCTACAAAAGCAGTAGTATTATTCGTGTAAAGTTTCTGAGCGTTGTTTGGTATTATCAACCTATCGAATAACGCAGTCGCAAGCAAAGGGAAGTCCCATGTATAGCCTGATGCTTCTAATAGCTTAGTTAGGTATTGCTTGACATACAAAGCAGGTCTAAAGGTCTTGAAATCAAAATCAACCTTGTTTGTCGATGCTTGCCCATAATCAATCAAAGGATAATATACCCCACTTCCTGCTATGGTATTCCAACTTGATGATATGGTAGTTTCGTTATATGTTTGATCAGCAATACCTAAATCCAATTCCTCAATCTTCTTATTTCCTAACGCAGAAACAAAACCACCCAATTCGCCTATTACACAAGCCTCATATTCTATGAAACCATCCTCGATAACTATTTCAAGAATTCTAAATATACCTTTAAATACTTGCAAGTTATCAGCAAAAATAATTGCACTTGCAGACTGAGCAGCGTTAAAATTAATGCCTATATTTTGTCCTACTGGGCTATAGTCATTTGCTGAATTGATATCGAATATATTACCAAATAATACGTTATTGCGCTTGGTACCTGGAATAATTATCGTTTTGCTAAAATTAGTATTCTTTGCCCCAAAGTCCTTAATGTCATCAATTGCATACGTGATTAGTGTACTAAATGATACGTTAACATCAACTTCATTATTTTCTATAAATAGTTTCATTTATTGAAATTGTGTTTTAAAGGTTGCTCCAAATTCTACATCTACCATCAAATTAATCAAGCCATCAACAATGTGTTCTTTGAACTCATAATTAGTACCTGAGATGACAACTGGGTAAAGTGTGCCACTATCTTCAACCCATACTTGAGGTGATGTTACTAACTGAGCAAGCCATTGATATTCTGAATCACTAAGCCAATCAGTATTAATACGTAGTCTTTCCTTGAACCTACCTGCGAATTCAGTCTTTTGTTGGTACATGGTATTTCCACTCTTAACTGATACAACCCCAGAGCCGTTAACTCGGTAGCTTAACTGATTGTAGCTTTTCCGCTCAATGTCATAGAAACGCTTTGATACCTTGTTGAACAGCATAGTTTCATAACCTCCAAACTTATTCATAAAATGCACATAGTAATTACGGTACATTCCCGTACAAAGGACATTAACCGTATAAGTAACGCCACCCACAGCAACCGTGTAAGATGTTGTTGATGAAGTAAAGTTTCCTGAATAGTCCGTATTTATCGCTAAAGGTGAAATATTAAGTATCTGCAAAGTATTGGCTGCCGTTGGAGTGATTGTCTTGGTCCTTGTGGAAGTACCACCAGTAATAACAACATTGAACGGAGTAGTAGTTTCACTAAAATAAGGTAAGTAGTAATACGCAGATGCAAATGTCAAGTTTATTGTTGTAGGTCTGTCTGTTGTTGGAACATCATCGTAATTACCTAAGATGGTGAAATCATTAATCCTTCCGTTGTAGTGGTTAAAGAATGTCCTTGTAGAATCAGTTAATACCACCGCACCCACAGTACCCGAGTATTCTTCCCTTAACTTAATCACCACCGATAAGGACCAAGAACCTTCGCCAAGTTCTTGTGCCAATATACCTGATCCAGTTGGCTGCAAAGTAGTTGTTACGTATTCCCTGACAACAGATGAAAAATCCATAATACCCCGATTAGTTGTTGGATTAGGAAAGTACTTACCCGTAAATACTTGAGTGCCATTAATCCAAACTTCTGCAACATACTTGTAATTTGGGTAGGTTGTTGGATTCGCAGCGTGAGCATCGTATGCCACATAAACGAGAGCATCGTTTACGGATGAATATACTGGAGGAGTTGATTCTAATGTCATTTAGATGGGTATAAGTTATTAATTATGTCTATTTTAGTCGCAATGCCTAACTCAGTTTCTATGTATGCGTTAATCTCGCTTGTTGCGTCTGACCAGAAGTGAGTTGGCTTAATACCAAAACGTTTAATGCCTGCTGCAGCTGCGAGAATAGTTTTTGTTTCTGCATCCTTCATCTTCATTCCTCTGCGCTCTCGCCTGGTAACTCCTTGCTTCACATTTCTTGCTGATAATCCTTCACGATTAACCCATGCTTTTAATGAGTTGTACATGGCTGAACCTTCCTTTGTTCCTTTATTCTTAAACTGAAACCTACTGCCTCTGTTAACTTTCCATCCGTTAACCCCTTCATCTTGATACGTTGCGTAGTCAGGAGCAGTGATACCGATTGAATACCCAGTTTCAGTCTTGGTAACATCAGTAGCCTTGATATCATCAATCATGTTACCACTTGATACGACATCTTTCTGTGTTGCCTTTTCATGTAGTAGTCCAACATAGGCAGCAGCCACGTTGATTAACGTATTCTCAATATCCGATAAATCAATAGCTTGGTAATCACCTGCATCAAGTGTATTAAGGTCTATGAATCCCGAATCAACTGCCTCGTGTTGCGCCCTTGTCATTTGTTGATGTATTTTTGGTACGATTGCTCAGACTTTAAATAAGCCAATGCGTTAAAGGCTTGCAATATTGGTAATTCAAATGCCTTGTCTAAGGTGATGCCCTCATGTTGCGCTACTTCTTTAGCTGAATATATCCAACCGTACTGCTCAATAAACGGATGTGGTTTCTCCATTTTGCCATCATCCTCAACAACTTCATCCGATTCGAATAAACCTTTGTAACCTTGCAATAGTTCTGCAAATGATTGTAAAAATGTCGTATAGTCAGCAAGAATCAATCTAATATGTTTTTTCAGTAGAATGTCTGCTTTTTTATTATGTGGTCTTAAATCGCCCCAAATTGACGCAGTAACTAAATGCATTGCATCAATCTCACCCATCTTTAAAAAGTGCTGAACCTCGATAAATTGCCCTAAGGTTATTTTCTTTGCATCAGTTTGTAACTTGAGCCTACCAAATAAAGGCTTCTTGCCTAACTTCTTGAATCTCTTTGTTACCTTATTGGAATACTTGATGAATGTTTTAGGCTGCATATTATCAACTTCCTCGTGGCTAAGGTTGAACATATCGCATACGATTAGCGCTACCTGAGTAATCTCATCATCACTTTGGTTGTAGAATCCTGCTATTCTTTGGTATTGCTTAAGAGTCATCACTATATTATAGCAGAAAACAAAGGTTTGTTTCTATATGGGTAAAAAAAATCCCCAATGTAGAAACATCAGGGAAGTACCACAAACCATACTAATCAAAATAAACAACAACTAATAATCTTCATCCGCAAAACTATACTCCCCTGAATTCTCAAACTGACTCAACTTATTTAATCCAACATACCTTAAGCAGTCAATAGCATGGTTCATTACATCCTCAGGAGCGTTTAAGGATTTGCCTTCCCTATCCTTTGCCCACTTGTACTGGCGCAATTCCTTGATCAAATTTAAGCTATTTTTTGTAACTACAATTTCATACTGTTGTAATCTATCAATACTGGCTTTAATAGAATCAGGTCCTTTCCTTGCAGCCTCAACATAATACCCTGCATTTGTTAGGTCTTGAATTGACTTTGGTTCTGCACTATCAGCAACGATACACTGCGAAGTATTCACCTGGAAAGATTTCAATTTAGCTACGATGTCGCTATTCGTTAACTGCGTTTGGTACAATAGTTCATTAACATAAATCTTAGATTCATACCGATAAACTTCAATTAAGGATGTTGGATCATTTGTAAATCCCCAGTCTAAGCCATAGGCAATAAATTCGGCGTCCTTTGGAATCTTATCGCATTGAGTCCAATTATTGAATACTGTTCCTTCCAAAGAACCGATTTCACCTAAACCATAAACCCGGTACCAGTTGGACCAGAATCCTGAGCCGGCATCTGCTTTCTGCTTTGCCTTGTTGATAAAGTTTAAAGCCGATTCAGGACATGCCTCGTTGTCCATGTAGTTGATAATCAAAAAGTCTACATCAGCATCGTTTATCAGTTCATCATGAAACCAAAACGCATCGGTAGGATTCCAGTCTAAGTAAACTCCTTTCTTTGTCCTTGATGCAAGTTCAGTATAAGAGTGGAAGTTCATGTTATTAGCTTCATTCATATAAAGCCAATCACGTCTTGCACCCCTTAGCTTTGCATCGTTATCCGCACTGAAGAATTCTATTTGTGAACCATTCGCAAAAGTGTACTTAAAATCGGTTGCGTTCCACCTATCATCAAAGAACCTTCCAGTTTCAACCATAATCTTTTTGAAGTCTTTCATGGCCCCACGCTTTAAATGTGGGATGGACTCAGCGACTACCGATATCTCGCTTAGTGCAGTCTTAGTTGCAATGTCGATAAGGATGGGAAGAATTGCGTATGTTTTGCCTGCTTATTGTGTTCCCTAAATATTGCTACTTAGGGAACGAACACGCAGAAGAGCCGCCCTGGACTCCTCTACAAAACTTTTTTAACTTAAGTATCTTATTAATTGCGCTGGTTCTAATGAACATATTTCCAAATATTACGTCTTTTTGTTACTATATCTTTGATATGGGCTTCAGAAACATTGTACTTTTCAGCTAATTTCTTTCTCCCATAGTATCTACCTGATTCACTTGCTACTTTTCTAATCTCTAAAATATCGTTTTCATTCAATTTAGAATTTCCATTTTTTGAACCATGTGCCGAAATTCTTAAACCAATTTTATATGCGTGTAATTGATTCATTGAATTGTTACACCATTCTAAATTTGATAAATCATTATTGTACTTATTTCCATCAATATGATTCACCTGGTCAAAGTTATTCGGATTTGGTATAAAATGAATTGCCAATAACCTATGTAAAGAAAATCTTTTCAGTATCATATTTTTTGACAATGCAACTTCATAATATTCATCCTTTATCCAAGATATTAAACCTCCTTTAGTTCCCTTTCTTGGTTCAGAGTAAACATTCCCTAATTCATCAATCTGATATAAACCTTCGTAATTAATTATTTGTTTTTTCATATTACAAAGGTAAGTTTTATTTTTGTACCACCTTCGTAATAATTATAAACATCAATCATGTTTTACATCAGGAAATAAACCTTGTTCAACCTTAACATCAGTTTGAACCTTCTCAACAAGTCCCAATTTCTTAGCAATTATATTCGGATTAAACAAGCCAACAGATGCGCCTTTGAAGTTATGCACAAAGCAGTTTTTTTGTATACGCGTTATGATAGTGGAATAATGCACATAATTATCACCTTTATTGCTCACATAATCCCCCAAATCATTAATCACATTCTTATCAGCTAAGTAGCATTCAAATCCTTCAAATGTTATCGGTGTTTCCAAAGGTGTACGTTCAATTCTGCCATCCTTGCCCACATATTCTACCTTGTACATAGGATTATTTACTTCGTGTTGAATATACTCAATGAATAAACTCCAAAGTTTTTCAGGAGATTCTATATACTTATGGCTTGTCGATGATGGATTTTTCTTTTTTGGCATCTTCTAATCTATTTTTATTCTCATCAACAAATTTAACAATGTAATTTACACAATCTTGACATCCTTTATAAGTAAAGTCTTGATTAGGTGAAATCTTCTTAGCTATGCTTACCAGTTCAAACATCTCATTATCGGATGGATGAACATCTATTCCGAGTCTTACTCGTTCAAATAGGTAGTCAAATTGTTTCATATTAGTTTCTTTATTTTAATCTTAGCTTCCTTAACAAGTCTAAACACAGTTGAATAAGGTATTCCAGTTACTTCACCCACTGCTCGATAACTTCCATGTTCTGCATAAAGTGTTAATACCTTTTCAGATACCCAATGTAACCTATGCAAAGGTATTAAATTTTCTTCGTTAATACTTTCACTTGGATGATCAAAGTCGTTTGTTAGTATCTCCCTTGACTTCTGCTTGTTAAATGTTGACCTATTCCATGTCGCAAGGTTGTATATCATCTTAACCACATAAGCTGTTAATTTAGCCTCTTGATGCAGTTCCAATATCAAAGTATCATCCTTCTCCAAAAGTGCTAAAAACACGTGTTGCAGTAAGTCCTCGCGTATTTCTGGCGGTTGAACCTTGGCAATACAATCTCGCAGATCTTCCGAAGAATATAACTGTTCGATTATTTGCCGAGATGTCATGAGGCAAAGTTAGTAATATTTGCAACATTGTTGCAAAAGTTCAAACAAGTTCACTAAAAGTTCAATCAAAAAACGCTGAAACCCTTTACTGGCGCGGAAAAGTTCAAAAGTTCAAAAGTTCACTTAGTAAATATATATAGTATATAAATATAGTATATATATATTAATTATTATATCTATACAAAAGTTCACACTTTTGAACTTATTCAGCATTAACGCACCTTTCAGAGCAAAAAAAGTGAACTTTTGATGAACTTTTGTGAACTTTTGGATTAAACTTTGGCATAAACTCCATGCTCTTTTCTTAAAAATAGGCTTACAAAATTTTTATTTCTTAACGAATTTTTAAATTTATTTGATTTCAAATTCAATCTTATGCAAGTTTCCTCCGCTTCTTTAAAGCTAAACGTTAATGGCAATGCTTGGTAAAGTAGTTCAAGTTCTTCCTTTAATCCCGTTTCACTCTCGCCTTGCATCTTCATTATTATTCGTATGGTTGAATTTGCATAATACTTGTAAAGTTGCCACGCTAAATGAACATACTGCTCAGTAATTTCTGGTTTAATTGGATTGTTAAGTATTGCTATCAGTTGGCATAAACGAGGGAAATAAGCACTCATTTTTGCTTCAGTACCTATGATAAGGTTTTCGGCTTTGTTCAAGATTCTTTCGTTTGCCTGCTCAAGATTCAACTTGTAGTAATACCGATAAAGATTCTTTGCTGATTCATCCATAAAAATACTTATTTGTTGCGCTTGCCCAGTATTGTAGGCATACCC
>JAUKPS010111249.1:0-116063 GCA_032273165.1 Chlorellidium tetrabotrys
AATGTTGGCGTCGTCTTGAGTTATTACTATTTTATCTAACTCTAGTGTTTGAAATGCTATATCACATATCAAATTCCAACCACCAGCACAACCTATATTTTGACTGGTGTTAAAAAAGTTGCAACCAAAAGTAGAGGTATACTTTTGGTTGCCATTATCTATCATAAAGTATAATGAATTTTTTACAGGTACTGTTCTATCAAAAAAGGATTGTGCAGCAGAGTAGCTTAGCACAAATATGTTATTTTTCATTTTTTTAAGAATCTAGTTAAGAGGTTGGGTTTTCTTGTGGGGGCAAAAAATCGGGCTCAACATCTACTGAATTATCTGGCTCATCCTCTGTAGGTTCAGCAAAAGATATTTCAATTGTTTCAGAGCCGGGGGAGAATAAAGCTGCTATTTCTGAATCGTTCCACTCTTGCTCTTGTTTCCACATAGTAGAAGGTATGTTTATCCATTCATAGTCATTATTTTCGAGTTTTCTACCCCAATCATATACTACTCCAGTGTTAGTGTCTTTTATTGCTTTATACATTATTATCTCCTTGATCTAATGCTGTTAGAGGTTCTCCAGAATACATTTCTTCTTCTTTAAAAAACCTATACGCATGGTTTACTGCTATTTCTTTATTTTTTGCTTCTATATCAAAATCTGCGTACTGAAGCATAGGCGTCATAATAGCTAACCTATCTAAATCGTGTAGTATTTCGCTGTGCTCTAAAGCCTTGGATACATCTACGCCATTTTCTTGTCTAGTGTTACTAACATGAAATAGAGGTCTTACATTTTTCCAAGTAGATACTGCATCTTTAAACTCAGATAGGTTTATACTAGGATAAGGGCGCTGTTTTTTACCCCAACAATCATAATGATGTATGTCAAAGGTTGCACGTGTAGGAATTTTTGATATTAATTCTAATACGTGGCATATGTCATAACCATTAGGTTTATCTTCATTTTCTACTGCTAAACATTGTTGGGCGTAATCACTTAGGTATTGGTAGTGTGTCGCAAATCGTGCAATACCTTCGTCTCTAGTACCTTTATAAACACCTTGCAGATGTATGTTTACTACAAAGTCATTAGCAGGTATGCCCATATACTTACCCAGCATTGAATGATATTCAATATCTTCAATAGAATTTTTTACTACTTCAGCATTGTTTGATGCTAGAACAGTGTACTGTCCTGGGTGCATTGACAATCTGATTTCATTAGCTTTGGCTACATCACCAATTCGCTTAAGCTTTAGTTGAATTTTTTCATCAATCTCTTGATACCACGGTTTTGCTTCCTCTACTGTATACACAGGTAGAAGCGTGGTACTAATACGAAAACTACGCAGATTTACGGGCTGCTTAGCAAAATACTCAGATATAGTTTTATACAGCTTATCTAAGTTAGCAAGTGCTTTTTCTTGGACTTTTTGTTTTCCATTAGGCCCTAGAGCAGTAGTTTTTGTAGTTGTTCCGACGTTATATAGTTTTACTAGCTTTGGATCAGAAAACTGACAGCATTGAGAAATACGCCAGGAGCGAGAAGTTTTATTGAAATATTCAGCCATATTTAATCTTTCTAGTGTGTTACAATACTTATATTACTACACAACTAGAGAAGTGTCAAATTAAAAATGACTTATTATGGTCTAGGAAACTCATCCATGTTTATTATAACACGGCCATCCTCTCCCTCCATTTCCATATCGTCTGATTCTTCTTCAGACATATCATCTTCTGAGTCCTCTGATTCTTCGTCTTCACCAAACTTATAATAGCCGTAAACTGCTTCTATATTATGGTCCATATCTGAAATCTTAGATTGAATCCAAGCTTCTAACTCGTCCTCTTTACCTATCATGGCTAATAGTTCAGTTGCATAAGCTACTGTCTTTTTTAGGCTTGTGCGAGCCATTCTTGCTTCATCACTCATAGTTATATCTCCATTATTTTCTTGGGCCACCGGGTTTAGGATTTGCTTTAGATCCACCTGGACCTGCCCATAATTTTTTTCTTGCCCAGTAGTTAGCACTGAACTTATCATCTTTAGTTAGATTGCCTGAGCCATCACGAATGCCAGCGCTTCTTTCTAAGTAATTTTTTCTAGCTTCGGCAGAATAGTTGTGTCCATAGTCTTTATGTCCAAACTTTACGACTTTTATTTCATCGCCTTTTTTAGCTAGAACTACTTGTTTATGTTTATCAGAAGCTGTATTTCTTTTTGGCTTATTGAATCCAGGGTATGTTTCCCCACGATATTCAATCTTTCCGCTTGACGTTCTTTTTACGTCTTTTGTTGTTGCCATTTTGGGTTTCAACCTTTTTCTTTTTAGTTTTGGTTTTAACTAGGAATGTTGATTGAAAAGCGGGAGCTATTGTCATTTCATTTTCCTATATTTTTTTACTTTTTTAGCTATAGTTTCAGGCTGAGATACAAACTGCTTACCTTCTTTTGTGCCTTCTCGCTTAGCTCTGTTAGTAGCGGCTTTTTCACCTCTAGATAGTGCTTTCCAAGCTTTTTCTGGGAGATACCTGCCGCGTTGCGACTTAGGCTTATCGTCTTCTTTATCTGACGAATACTGCCATTTTTGCTCAGTCCATTTTTTCAAAGATTTCTGAGGTGCTTTTAGTGCCATTACTTTTTCTTCATTTTCTTAAGCATAGCAGCTTGTAGTGCTGGTGGTAGTTTTTTCTGAGCAGCAGTAAGGCCGCTAGCTTTATCTTTAGCCATTTCTTCTTTTTTCATCATAGGTTTTTTAGCCATTTAAGGTCTCCTTAATTAGTCATTTTTTCTTAGATACAACTAACTTACCACTTTTCTCTTTTACGGTCATACCGGCTCGTTCAGTTTGTTTCTTTAAAGATTTATACTTTTGCGTAACAGACATTTTTTTCATGTTTTATACCCGCCACCGGCTTTTTTATACTCAACAGCAAGTAATTGAGCTTTTCTTGCGCTCCACTGACCGGGGGAGCCGCCCTTGCTACCAGATTTTATACGCTCAAATATTTGTTTGCGTAGTGTGGGTTTAGTGTACACTGCGGCTTCATTAACACGAGATTTTGTAGCCATATTATTTCTTCTTTGAGGCACGGGCTTTAAACATTGCAGCAGCTGCTACTCGTTTACCTGCTTCTTCACTGCCGTACTTAACAGCCGCACTTTCAGCTACACGAGAAAACATTTTACCTTTTTTGCCAATATCTTTTCCTGCTACTGCACGTTTAGCTAAGGAACTACGTTCCTTTCCTGTTAGCATCTTCATTCCAGGTTTTTTAGATTTTACTGTGTGTTCCATTACTAAACTCCTATTTTTTAATCTTACCAGCAGAGGATAGGGCAATGGCTATAGCTTGTTTACGTTCGGCCTCTGACTTACTTATGCCTTGTTTACTTGCAATAGTTGCAATAGCTTTTTTACGAGTCTTACCTGGTTTATCTTTGATTAGCTCGCGTATATTTTTTGATATTGTTTTTTGACTTGAACCTTTTTTTAACGGCAAGTTATCTCTTCCTTTTTGCATAATGAGTTCCTACTAAATTTGCAGGTAATTCACCAAATACCTTAACTTTGATAGTATCTGAATATTCTAATTCAACTACCGGTAAGTACTTATTGTGTATGGTCCAAAAATAAACATATTTTCTTTTAGTAAGAAGCCCAAACTTACTCTGGGCTTCTTGAAAAGACACAATTAATTTTTTGTGGTCAAGAGTTAGCGGTTCCTGTAATAAACTCTGGAAGACTTCCAATGGTATCTTCCGAACTATCGGGTATATCGTTACTCTGTTTTTCATTTTTTTCCAAGTGTTGTAGTATGTCCCTAACTAGTGCGCTTCTTACTACATCTTTATTTTCATATTGTATAACAGCTACACTTCTACAGTTTTTTAATAGTTTAACTGCCCATTGAAGGCCGTTTTCACCTTTAACATCACTCTGTGTAGGATCGCCGGTAATTACTACTTTGACGTTTTCCCCAAATCTAGTTAAAAACATTTTCATTTGGCTTACAGTAGTGTTTTGTGCTTCGTCTAAAATGATAAACGCATTATTAAAAGTTCTACCCCTCATAAATGCTAATGCAGCTACTTCAATAGAGCCTTCATGTACTAGGTCTAATACAGTTTTAGGGTTTGTGAGATCGCTAAAAGCATCCATTAATGGTAGTAGGTATGGGTCTAATTTTTCTTTCATGTCTCCTGGTAGATAACCTAGGTCTTCTGTGGCTACTGCAGGGCGTACAATGACTATTCTATCGACAAAACTAAAACTTAAATAATGGAGAGCTTGTGAGGCTGCTAAAAATGTTTTTCCACTTCCCGCACTGCCTACTGCAAAAACTACTGGTAGATCTGCTATTGCACTCAAAAATTCTTTTTGTTTCTTATTCTTAGGTTCAATGTTCTTTATGCGTCTTTTGTTCATAGTATTTCTTTACTCTGTAACGCAAATCTGGTATATAGTGTTGTGGTGTGCCTGTAAATAATTGGAAGCCTCCCTGTTCATTAGCAATTAAAATAACAAATCTAGATATTTGTTCTGGAAACATCCTGTTATGTGCTTTACAATAAGCTGTTGCCTGTAAAAAATAATCTTTAACATAGGCTAACGGTTTTTCTTTTCTTGCAGACTTAAAATCCACTAAAGTAAGTTTACCTAACCAATATCCTAAATTATCGCATCTTCCAGCTAGTTTAAGGTCATCATCCCATACAACGAATTCTTGGGCTATACTTTCATAATGATGAGCTAACAACTGTTTCATTATGGACTTTACCATTTGTTGTATGAACAACGGTTCATTTTCTAATTTGCTATTTTTTATAAAGTAGCGAGCATCATCTATAGTAGGTTTTGAATACTCTATAAAGAAATCTTCTAGGTATTTGTGGAGTATCGTCCCTCTAGATGATGCCGCTTCAAGAATCTTATTTGCTTCTTCCTCGCCAATCCTATTTCTCCAAGCATCTATACCACTCATATTAGCAGTTGCTTTCAAAACAGTAGTTACGCTAGGATAAAGTCCTACTGGGGTATCGTATACTCTACCTGTAGGATGATCAATATTTTGATAGTCTTTGCACTGAGTATATGTTAACATATTAAATTTACTTTGGCAATATAAAAAATTTAAAGAACCAAGGGAATGTTGTCCCTTGGTTCCTGCAGTATTACTTTACTACTATTGTCTTAACTTTCTTGGTTTCTGGGATTTTGTTTTCTAGAGTGATCTTCAATAGTCCATCCTCAAAGGCAGCTGCTGAAACCTCGATAGTTTCTGCAACACTAAAAGTCCTAGAGAATGATTTTGTAGTAATTCCTTTATGGATATAATTTTTATCCTCTTCTGACTTCTTACTACCAGACACTTCTAGTAGATTATTTCCTATAGATACTGATATTTCATCTTTTTTGTATCCGGCTATTGCTATATCTATTCCATAACTAGTTTCTGTTATTTTATATATATTATAAGGTGGGAAGTTTACAGTTTTATCATTAAATTTTGATAGAATATTTTCAAATCCAATAAAAAATGGATCATAGTGTGTTAAATTAGTCATTAAGTGCTCTCCTTTATTAAGCAAGAATTAAAAGCCCCCTAAGGCAGCTTTGTGTTATCTACTACTATCTTAAGATTGTTCTTGGATAGCAGTCCAATTTCTCTAATGAATCTTTCTTTTTTTAATTCAGCTACTATCTCATGCCAGATAGAGTAAAACTCAGTTAATTGTTCTTCAGTAAGTTCATTTATACTATCAAAGTTAAAATGATCATAGCATATTAAACTAGCTGCTATAAACATATTAGCACTTCCTATATATCTATCTTCTTCTGATAAAGAATCTTCATCAAACCTACTGCTGACTAACTCATAGTTAGCTTCATTAATAGTTTCATCCTCATCAGAATATATATCTAATGGTGATGATACTAATATTTCTTTTATTTTTGGCATTAAATGATCATACATAATTATTTAAACAATAAATCAGACCAAGTAGCTATAGCCGCCCCTATAGCCGCAACTAACCCGCCTATAAACCATAAAGTTCTTAGGCTTGTTTTTCCTTGGTTTGCGAGACTGTTCAATGCGTCAATCTTCTCTAGAAGAGAAGACATTTCTGTATTAAACCTATCAGTTAACTTTTCCATGTCAGAGGTCATTTTTTCCATCTTTTCCATAAGTGCAGCATGTCGCTCATCAAACTTCGTTTGAAGTACGCGTACCTCTGTTTTTGTATTTTGTGAACGTTCGTGTAGTTGTTTTATTTCTTCTCTTATAACCGGTAAATCTTCCATAGACAGTCTCCAAAACCCTCTATAGTAGTATAGGAGAAAATATGTTCTTTGTCAAAATAAAAAATTATAAATTGACTAAACAATAAGACCCATAGTTATTAAATGCCCAAGAGATTTCTGTCTGTAAGTCTTTTTCTAACTGAGAATTACTAGTTTGTGTTTTTAAGATTTGAATCATATTTCCAATAGCTACTAGAATAGGATTCATAGTACTAGGAGCTTTATATCCATAGTTCTCTATAGGATGTCGTTTTATAAATTTATAGTAATAAGTAGGGTTATTGAGTTTAAGTAATGTTTTAGTTATTTGCTTTTTTGAAGCCTCTGTTACTTCGCTCTTTAATGTTGTGCTTAGCTCAAAAAACTCAATATCAAAAGGTGTTAATTTACTCATGTTTCTCCTTGTTTTGGTCATTGTATAGTTATATATAATCAAATTAAAGACCTAAAGGCAAGATAAAAATTAAAGCATTTGCTTAATAGTTGTAAGGCAATACTAGTTATGAAAATTTTTATAATTGACACTTAGTAAATATCTAGTATACTAAGTTAACAACGAGGATAAATATGGAAATTTTAATTATATATAATAGCCAGATAGGTGACTATGCTACAAAAATAGCTGAATATCTTAAACAAAATGGATTTTCAGTTAACCTAGAAGATATAAGCATTTATTCTGGAAATACTAACATTACTACCGTACCAACTTTTCTTATACGAAAAGCTGAAAAAGAAGGTTATATGCTAAAAGGTAAACAACCTTTGGATGTAATATTAAATTGGGCAAAAAACTCAGGAGCAAGAAACAATTAGATGCAGTTATACACTAGAAAATATGGCGGAGACCCGCTAAGGACATACAAAGTACTGATGAGGAAACTTAGTAAAGAAGGACACTATCAGGAAGTAAAAGAGAAAGAGTTCTTTAAAAGCAAAGGCGAAAAGCGTAGAGAAGACCAAGTTCGCAATGAGGCTAGAACAAAAAAGAAACTTCGAATCATAAATGAGAGGTTGGCAAAAGAACTACCAATCAAAAACTTTAATCAAAAAGTAAGCGGTAAGCAAAAAAATTAAAATAATTCTTGCATGGTACCCCTTTAGTATATATTATTAAATATAATAAGGCCCTTAATTGTTAAGGGCTTTTTTATTTAGATGGAGTAATAGTTGTTTATATATTTTAGAGCTTGTGAAAAGCAAAATACAATAAGTAATGTAAAGAGATTTAAAGATACTAACAAAACAGAAGTACTTAAGAAATGCTGGTTATCTCTAAATGCTAGTGTAAATAGCTCAGATAGTATTATAATTATTTATGATTCAGTATCACAAGAGACTTTAGATTGGTTAGCCAGTACTTGTAAAACTGATAAGCTATCTTTTGTAGCAGTACCAGAACATGACTGGAGTTATCATTTACATACAGTAACCTTGGTAGACGTTTTAGAATCTAATAGTAAAGAGTATCCATCCGATTTGCATTATATAGTAGAAGATGATTACCTACACGTAAGTAATGCTATCAGATCTATGCAAGATACATTATTGCTATGGCCTAACTTTGCGGTTAGTTATGATTATCCTGATAGATATATAAATCCAGTACCTAGCCATGTAATAGTCGGTAAAGATAGGCATTGGAGAACTATTAATAGTTCTACTATGACTGTAGTTGCTTTGGGTAGAAGATGGCTAGATGTAATGCCTGAGCTTAAGAAAGCCGCACCTACTAGTAATGATAAAATATTCGAAGATATATACAAGCAAATACCTTGCATAAGTCCACTACCCGGTCTATCTAGTCATATGACAGACTACCACCTAACACCACTAATAGACTGGAACAACATATGGAGCTCTTACAATGTCTGATAAGCTAGTATACGAACATCTTAAACAATTTAATTCAACTGAAGGATACTGGAGCACTACCGACTGTGTATCAGTTGCAAAAGATATAATAGATCTAACAAACACTAAAACTATGTTAGAAATTGGTTTTAATATAGGGTACAGTGCTGCCACTTGGCTAGAATTAGGCGTAGAGAATTTAATAGCGTTGGATATAGGGTATCATAACGATACACTACCAGCTATAAAAGCCACTGCTAATCACTACAAAACTAAAAAAGTTCTATGGTGGATAGGAGACAGTACGTCAGAGGAAGCAAAAGAGTTAGACATGCCTAAAATAGACGCAGCCTTTATAGATGGTGAACATTCTTATAGAGCTGCTATGAGCGATAGTTTGCTGTCAATAGATTATGGTGCTGATTGGTTGGTATACGATGATGTTATTGAATTTCATTCAAACGGAATTGATAAAGTAATACGAGAATTGGTAAATACTAATAGAATAGAAATAGTTAAAAGATACCCTATGACTTGGATAGGTGAAGGTGACGTAATATTATGTAAGGTAATAAAATGAAAACACTGTCTTTCAGAGATAAAAACTATCCAGAATTTATAAGTAATGGATATCATGCTAGGTTCATTATGCCTGTAGCTGAAGAGATTATAGGACATGACCGGTTAGGTGTTGATGTAGGGTGTAAGCATAGAGAATGGGCCTATCCAGGTTCAATTTGTGTTGATACTTCTTTTGAAGACGGGTTCCACGCCACAAACTTACCACATTATGAGTCTTTAGACTATATATTTAGCTCTCACTGCCTAGAACATATCGCTGGGTGGAGAGATGTATTAGAATATTGGTATAATGCATTAGATGAAAATGGTATACTATTTTTATATCTACCACACACAGATAATGAATATTGGGATACACGATTTATGCCTACACAAAGACACGTTAATAACCTAATACCTGAAGCAGTAGCAGAACAAATGGAATATATAGGATTTAAAAACGTATTCAGATCTCAAAGAGATGCAGCATATAGTTTTTGTGTATACGGTGAGAAATGAAAAAAACAATAGCAATAACTGGTAGCGCTGGGCTTATAGGAAGCCATTTATGTTACAGATTTATAAAACTAGGCTATCGAGTTATAGGGATAGACAATCTTATAGGAGGTTATGGCACTAATATGCCAGAGCAGGGCGATAATTTTGAGTTCTTTACAGAAAATATCCTCAATACCTCACAACTATCTCGCATATTTAAACTTTACTCTCCTGAATTAGTAATACACTGTGCGGCACTAGCACATGAGGGCTTAAGTGTGTTCAGCCCTAAAATAATAGTAGAGAATATTTATGCAGGTACTGCTAGCGTAGCTAGTGCTGCCGTTTCTGCCAATATACCTGTGTTTATAAATACAAGCTCTATGGCTAGATACGGAAACTCTAATCCTCCATTTGAAGAAGATGTTACTGTACCTACCCCAGTTGATCCGTATGGGCTAGCAAAATTACACGCAGAACAACATTTAAACCTGATAAGCGAAATACACGGGATAAAAGTGTTTCATATTGTTCCTCACAACGTATGCGGCCCTCACCAGTGCTATAGTGATCCTTTTAGAAACGTTATGAGCATATTTGCTAACAGAGTATTACATGAAAAACCTGTATACATATATGGAGATGGTAGTCAGAAAAGAAGTTTCTCACACATTGATGATTGCGTAGATGCCTATGTAAATCTTTATGATAATATAAATAAAGTACCTAATAGTAGTGTGTTTAACATAGGACCAGATAATGGATCTGAGATAACAATAAACGAATTAGCTAATGTAGTACATAAGTATTTCAATGTAGAGCCTAACATAATACACATAAACGAAAGACCCAGAGAAGTAAAAGACGCTTGGGTTAGTACTCAAAAGGCAAAGAAAGTGTTAAGCTACACTACTAATAACACTACAGAAGATACTGTTAGAGATACTATCACTTGGATAAAAAATAGTCCTAAAAGAGATTTTAACTATCATCTAGAATTAGAAATAATAAATAGTAAAACACCCGCAACCTGGACAGAAAAGTTATTTAATAAATGAAATATGTAGGAATTATAAATACTCAAGCACTAGGAGATTGTCTACTAGGCACCCACACTGCAAAGCTGTACAAAAAACAATACCCTAACTCACACATAACTTTCTTTGTTAGGGATGGTTTGGTTCCTACTACTGGTGAAAGTGATTTAAACGACGGAGTTTCGCTAAGATTACTAGCTATGCAAGAGGGTATAGACGCTGTAGGAGTACTTAGAAGAGATGGCTCATTGATATCGTCCGATCCTTCAGTAACTAAATTAGATGAAATAATAGAACAAAGAGCATGGTTTAGTGATTTAGGTATAGCTGCCAGCCAGCACTATAAATTAGTTGCGAAATACGGACCAGATAACTTTTCTGATACTGAAACAGTTTTTAATGTCGGATCAGAAAAAGTATTACCTAAAGATAAGCTAGTTATAACTACGAGCGGACCTTTAGATTGGAATAGAAAAACTAAAAATGAAATGTTAAGAGTTTCTATACTACAGCATCTAAAAAAGTACCTACAAGATAATAAAGTACCTGCTAACATAGTAATGTTAGGTAGGGACGTAGAGCAAGAAGACTTAATTGTATCATTACAGCGATTAAATAATAGTCATATTTATATAGGGCCTATGGGGCTACCTGTTCATGCCGCTGCCGGCCTAGGAGTTGATACCATACACGTTACAAGTGTGTTCCCCTCAGAGTATGATAGTCCTTTAAAATATCATTCAGGTTGGCACCGACCAATAAAATCAAAAATTCATTGTGGTACGTATGCGTGTGTTTCTGAAAAGCCATTTTCAACACAAGTCTATGCTGATGAAGGCCCTGGAGCTAAGTATGGATTTTGGCCTAAACAATGCGCTTATACAGAAAACAAGCTAAGTTGTGTGTACAACACCGAGCCAGAGCAAGTGATAGAAGCTTTTGATAGTTGGTATAAAGAAAAAGGACATACACTGTGGAACCAATAATAGTAATACCTTACATAAATGAAAATGAGATTGAGCCTCTAAATAAAGCACTCGGATACAAACTGCCAGTATACTTCTGGAAGGATGAAGGAAGAATTGGAAGTGATCTAGCATATCAGACCTTATGGAATATGTTTCCAGATAGGGATGTAATAATACTACACGCTGATATGCTACCTATGATAGACGATACAACGAATAGGTGGTATGACGAGTTATTGAACTACGTTCAAATGTATCCAGAAGCGGGAATATTTGGAACAACACTACTATACCCAGCAAAAAGTGATAGTGGTAATTATTATATCCAACACGCAGGAGGAAAGTTTGTAAATGGAGAAGCGATACATTTCGGAGGAGGACTTGAGCTATTTAGTTCAAGCATATCTAGAGGCTTGGAAGAAGACCAGGGACAGTACGACAAAGTCAGAGAGGTTTCCTGGGTTACGTTTGGCGGAATATATATACGCAGGGCTGTTATCACTGACTGCGGTTCCTTTGATCCTTCTTATTACTGGACTTACTATCGTGATGTGGATTACTGTCTTACTGCCCGCGGTCGTGGCTGGAAGATATATCAAACACCTGTTAAGTTATTGCATTTCGAAGGTAAAGATAATAAACGAATACAACAACAAGATCCCCTAAAAAGAGAACAGGTAGCTATAAATCATAAGATATTTTTAGGTAAGTGGTCAGACAGCGACTTATTTAAAACTATAGATAAAGAATTGCTATGAAAAAATCTACAGCTAAAGATTCGCACATAAAGAAAAAACATAAACGTGCATTACAAGCTTCCAATAGAAGACGTGCGTTTAATAAATTAAAAGAACAATGGAAATTAGGGATTGGATTATATGAAACCTATACGCAAGAAGAGCGTGATAAGTCTGATAAGCTATGATGCAAGTTTATTACCTAATAGCATAAGAAGCTATTATGAATATGTTGATGAGATAGTACTAGGATTAGATGCGGACAGAATAAGCTGGAGTGGTAATAAGTTTTCTTTCGATGAGCAGTTACTATGGAAAGAATTAAAATCCATAGATTACGCCGATAAGATTAGTATTATAGAAGATAATTTTCATAGAAGTAGCGTTCCTATAGAGAATGATACGCATGAACGTAACTTTTTAAAGAGTAAATGTGAGCATGACTGGATATTTAGTTTTGATGCAGATGAGATACTAGTAAATGCTAGAGAATTCTTTTATGACTTCTGCCCGACTGTGCAAGATTATAAAGATGTAGAGTTGATGTTTACATGGTTTCTAATGTATAAAGAAGTAGAAGGCGGAAGTTTAATAATTGCGGACGAAACAAGAGAACACGTATTCAAAAAAGACATACAAGGATTTACGGCTGATAGAGATTTACACACTTTTACTTACTGTAGATGGACAAACAGCCAGAAAAAAATACTAAGCCCTCTAGGTATAAAACACTATAGCTTCTGTAGATCAGATAAAGATCTATCTAATAAAATAAATAATTTTGGTCACTCAGCTGAAAGTAAAAAAGATCCTTTCTATGATGTTAGAAAGACAGTAACAAAAGAAAACTATACTCAGCTACATAATTTTAAAACACATGGATCAGGTGCACAATGGCCCACTCTAAAATTTATAGAGCATGAGAAGTTAGATGAGTATTTAACCAAAGAATCGAGATTGATATATGAACATTGAATTTATAGGTAAATTTTACGATAACCAATCGTTATCAATCGTAAATAGAAAATTAGTACTAGCTATGTCTAAAAAAGCTAATGTTAGTATAATTGCACTAGACAGTCCAAACTCCGCATACAATGTAAATCCTGCAGAGATAGATCATTTAAAGAGTCTAACATCTGAGGTAGGAGCAGACGTACAAGTAAGACACTCGTACCCTCCGATATGGAGATGGCCTGAATCAGATAAAACAAAAGTTGTATACATTCAACCTTGGGAATTTAGTTCTATACCTAGTGAGTGGCAGTATAAGTTCGATACTTTTGCAGATGCAGTGATAACACCTAGTAATTGGTCTGCAAACATATATAAAAATGCAGGTATTAAACCGGATACAGTATATAGTATAGCTAATGGATATGACGAACAGGTATTTAATACTAGTACAAGATCTAAGCGTGCAGATAATAAAATTAGGTTTTTATATGTAGGATGTAGCCAATTTAGAAAAGGTGTAGACGTGCTACTTAATGTGTGGTCTAAAATAACTAGTCAGCACGAAAACATAGAGCTTATAATAAAAGATACCCCACAAGTATATGGCAAGAGTAATTTACTACAAGACATAGTTAAACTACAACACACTAGCAAATGTGCGAGTATATCTTATAATGATAGCCCTATGAGTGAGACGGATATTGCTAAACTATACGGATCTTGTGATTTTGTAGTTCATCCCTATAGAGGCGAAGGTTTTGGTATGCACGTACAAGAAGCAATGGCTTGCGGTTGCGTACCTATAGTAACTGCTGGCGGTCCTACAGATGAATTTGCTATAGGACACAAAATAGCAAGCTCTAATCGCGTAGTTAATCCTTACGACATATTCGCCTTAAAAGTGGGTGATAGTATGAGCAATATGGGCCAACATAGGTGGGTATTAGAACCAGATGCGCAAAGTTTAGCTAATATAATAAGAAAATGTATACAAGAACCCAAGCAAGAAGTTAATACGTCTAAACTTCAAACATGGTCACAGATAGCAGAACTGTATATAGCAACCCTCACACAAGTAAATGCTTCTGATCGCCCTAGAAGAGTGAGATGATGAGTGTCCGAATATGATTTTGGTTTTGTTTATCCCCCAGAAAATAACAAAGGCGTTAAGGTAACTGTAAATAAGTTTAGGAATCAGTGGTATGTACATTTACGAGAGTATATGGAAGACCAAGATGAGGGTACTTGGTTTCCTACTAAAAAAGGTATAGCGATAAAAGCTGAATACGTAGATATACTTGCATACATATTTACTGATGCAGGAAACCTATTAACTCAGATATATTATGATGATATAAATGGTATAATAGGAGAAAAACAATTAGATTTATTTGAGGATATATAAAATGAACGTAAGAGTATGGGATAAAGAAGAGGAAGAAGAATTAGTAAAGCTATATTGTACTGATGGTATGGACGTACTAGATATTGCTGAATATTTTGGTAAGAATAATCGCAGTATTATAAGTAAGTTAGTGCAACTAAAGATATATAGAAAACCTGAAATAGACAAAAATAGTAAGAGAAGTGTAAAGAGTATGATAATAGATCTCGAAAGGATGTTAGATATCACACTAGATGGTGTAAACCTGTCAAAAAAATCAAACCTGGAAATACTGGTAGACGCTGTAAAACTTCGTTTTGACCAAAGCACTCTCGAGAATAAAAATTAAACTTGCCGACTGCTTAGTTTGTTCGTATATTAGATCATCAAGACAGAAAACAAGAAAAAAAACAAATAAGCAATCATAAAAAATTAAATCAAATTTTTTCTTGCTAAGTTGATCTTGTTTTGATAAATTAGACGAAGTTGTTGAGATGTTGTCTCAACAGTAAAAACCAACCAAATACAACATGTTAGATAGAGGATTATTAATAAATGGCAAAATTTGAATACACAGAAGAAATGGTAGCACGTATGGAAGCAGCATGTGCCGCTGGCGTTACAGAAGAAATTATCGAACAACTATGCACAGAGTTCGAATTTCCACGTCGCTCGGTAACTGCAAAGCTTCGTAAGCAAGGGTTTGATGTTCCACACAAGCCAAAGGCAGCTCCAACTTTCACTGAAGCTGAAACTGAAGAACTACGCGAGTTCCTAGAAGCAAATGACGGCGCACATACAGCAGAAGAAATTGCTGAGCAGATTGCAGGCGGTAAATTTACTGCTCGTCAAATCAACGGCAAGGCTCTTAGCCTAGAGCTAACTGGCGCTATCAAGCCAGCTGAAAAGAAAGTGGCTCCACGTACTTATACTGCAGCAGAAGAAGCTCGTATCTCCGAGCTAGTGGAAGGGGGTGCTTTCATTGAGGATATCGCTGCTGAACTAGACAAAACTGTTCCACAGATCCGTGGTAAACTACTTTCTATGAAGATCAGCGCTCCTCAGCGTGATAAGAAAGCAGCTAAGACCGACGCATACGAAGGCATTGAAGAAATGGCTCCAAATCAAACAGTAGCTGAACTAGCTGCTCACTTTGATAAGAGCGAGCGCGGAGTTAAGACTGTTCTTTCTCGCCGTAAGCTATCTGCAAAAGACTACACACCAAAGTCCGTTGCTGAGTGATTTAACCTATAAGAGGGAGGCAACGCCAGTTGCCTCCTTTCTTTTTGAGAGATTTATTGAATTCAGATAGTCACTTCTATCTACATGAGTTAGACGAAGAAGTCTTAGACGAAATCTTACAGTTAAGTTTTGAAGAGCTAGATAAGTATATCTACGCTCTTATTTGTCGTTTTTATCCCAACGTAATAAAAGACAGTGAAAAATATGTTGCAATCTCTAACTCTTACAAATCTGGCTTTATCTTAGAAAGACTATATAGAAGTAATCCTATGCTATCAAAATATTACACAGCTATCTACACTAAAACAGGATTGGTACGAGAGCTAGTTCTTGACTTATATGCTATAGGTACAGAAAAGGTCGCAATACATTAAAAAATTTATCTTGCCATATGCTTATTTTCATGCTAATATTAACCTATCACTAATAATTGATGGGTTTTTTAATTTATGGCAAAAGCAGCTACACCTAAAGAAGAGATTTCAGAGACTAAAATACGGCAAGTAATATGGATGCTTAAGGCAAACAAAACCAAAAAAGCCTGCTGTGAGCATCTAGGAATTGCATACAACACTACACGATTAGGTAAGATTATCGAAGACTTTAGGGCGAAAGAACAACGCGCTAAGGAATTAAAAGAAATAGCTAAGAAAATGGAGATTACTCCAGCTATTAAAAAAGATATAGCATCTAGCTATATTAACGGAGAAGCCCAGAGTGCAATTGCTACTCGCTACTACATATCTCCCCAAAAAGTAAAAACAATCCTAATAGAAATGAACGTGCCTTTACGGGCTCGCGCTAAGAATGCTGCAGCAAAGACTGAACACATTGTTCAAGACTTGGATATTAAATTTGCAGTAAACGATAGAGTTTTCTATGGAACTGAAAATGCTTTTGCTATCATAGATAAAGTTTATGATGAGGAGTATGCTGACACCTTACGACAAGGTAGGCAGCGCTGGGTAGAGTTGTATCCGTGGACTGAAAAAAGTATTCATCCAGAACCTGTACTAGACATGCACTACCAAATCTATTGGGAGCTAGAAGACGGCTCTAAATGGAAGATTGAATCTTTAAAAGCGCACATTAAGCGTATTGAAGATTTAATTGCCGAAACAGGTAGGGAAACGTATGAAGTTTGGATTGATACAGACCATGCCTTTAAAAAAATGTTTGTTCCAAGATCAGAATTATTCCCGGTGGTATATAAATAATAATGGCTATTGATATTCAAAAAGCAGCAATCAGAAGGCTACTAGACACTCAGAGTACAGATTTTTATAATAAATTAGTCCATAAATTCTTCACGGATACCAACCTTATTTTGTTCAAGAAAATTCAAAAATTCTATGAGCAGCATATGAGGATACCTACTTCACAAGAATTTTATGAATTACAAAAAGGTGGACATACAAGAGAGTATTTAGAAGCACAAATTCTAACAGATAACGCTAAGGCTAAAGAGTTATCTAGCGAGTTCTTGAGTGAGCAGCTACAAGATTACTATATTAGAGAAGAGACTATTGGCTGGCTTGATAACTTTATCGGCCAGTTAGAGTCGTTAGAACGTACAGAAATTATTGATAAGATACAGACGCATATCTTAGATCTGCATAAATATATGCCAGATGGCGAAGAGCTATTTGACGTAGGTAAGATGGATCTTATCCAAGATCAAGAGAGATTTATTACCTATACTAGTGGTCTATCTGCTGAGTATGATGCTGTTAATGGCGGTTTTGGTCTGCAAGAACTAATCATGTTTGGTGGTCGCCGAGGTTCTGGTAAGTCTATTATTACTCTGAATGCTGCTAAGCATCAGTTTCTTAATAATAACAATTCCGTGGCATTCTTTTCTATTGAGATGCGATTTGTAGAAGTTTATTACCGCTTGATGAGTATGCTTAGCGGCGTACCATTTATGCGTTTCTTTAAGAATGAACTTACTAAAGAAGATAGGCTAGTGGTAGCTAAGACTAAGCTAGACACTTTTTACGAGAAGTGTGATGAAAGCGTATCAATATACGATAAGTTACTTAAAGATGGCAATGTAAAAGAGTTTGACTTTTCACTAAGAAGCGGTCAAGTGCCTTATAAAGCTAAACGTTTTCACATAATCGACGACGTTAACTTATCAATACCAAAAATTGACCACTATCTTAACATGCTAACAAAGAAATATGATGTAAGAGCTACTGTAGTAGATTACCTGAATATTATTAAAGTAGAAGATCGAATGGATTGGAAAAGCCAAATTGGCTTAGCTGACAGTCTTAAAGTACTAAGCCGTAAATATGATCAAATGGTTATGAGTCCTTATCAGATTGACGCTACAGGTGAAGCGCGCTTTGCTAAAGGCGTACTAGACTCTGCTGACCGAAGCTTTAGATTTACTCCTGCGGACTTGAATGAAGACCCTAATATTCTGCCATTTGAGATTACTAAAATTCGTAATGGTAAAAGCATGAAATTTGATGTGCATATGGATTGGGAGTGCCTAAGAGTAATCCCAGAAAAAAGCAGAGAGGTTATTGGCGGTAAGATCTTAAATAAATATGGAAATGATACTAAAGAGAGCGTAGGAGATTTAGGATGATTAGTGTAATAGGAGATGTGATGATAGATAAGTATATTTATGGCACATCATATAGGCAATCTCCTGAATGCTCCACTGCGCCTGTAGTAGTAGTTACTAGCAAAGAAGAAATGATAGGCGGAGCAGGAAATACCGCTATAAATATTTATAATTTAAATGCTCCTGTAAGATTATACTGTGCAGTAGGGTATGACGGTCATGTAAGAAATATGCTTAGTGGACTATCTATGAGGTATACAACTAGTATAAATAGATCAGTAGATATAATTAAGACTAGGGTATATAACAATGGAAATTATATTGCTAGACTAGACGCAGAAAAACCGGTTGAGCATAATGAATGTAAGTTAGTAGATAATTTATTTGATGATACTCCTGAACTAATTGTCATTAGCGATTATGGTAAAGGCACAATATCTAATCCTAAAGATATTATAGAAAGAGCAAAAAAATTAAATATACGAGTATTAGTAGATACTAAAAGCAATCTATCTGATTTCAAAGGGGCTTTTTTACTTAAGCCTAATTTAAAAGAGTTCTTTGAGTGGACAGGTATTGATATGCCTGAGGATACAGACACAGCTATAAACCTACTAAACTACCAGCTATTGAAATCTGCAATAGAACAGTTAAAAGTAAACAATCTAATAATCACTTGTGGAGACAAAGGCTGCATTCATGTAGATGATCTGGGATCTAAGATGTATCCAGCGCTACCTATAAAAGCTATAGATGTTACTGGGGCTGGAGATAGTTTTATAGCAGGACTAGCAGTAGCCTTATACGAAGGAAAAGGAATTAAACGATCAATTGAGTTTGCTAATAGGGTAGCATCAATATCAGTAACCAAGAAAGGCACACAACATGTCGCACGTAACGAGATTTAATGGGTATGTAGAAAAAGGTTGGGGATATGAATATATCTTTGCAACTAATGATCTGTATTGTGGAAAGCTATTACACTTCACTAAGAAAGGTAGTAAATTTTCAATGCACTTCCACTCAGTGAAAGATGAATCATGGTATGTATCTTCTGGTAGTTTTATCTTACGTCTGTTAGATACTAAAAATGCTACAGTAAAAGAGAGCGTACTAAATAAAGGAGATAGCATTAGAATATTTCCTTTAACAGTGCATCAAGTAGAAGCATTAGAAGACGATAGTGAGCTTTTTGAAGTAAGCACCGCTGACAGTGATGAAGATAATTATAGAGTAAGACCAGGAGATAACCAAGTTGCATGAAATTGAAAAAATTCTTATAGATAAGGGTTTTGAGTATAAAATTAACGCAAATAATCCATATGAAATTAATATGAAATGCTTTAGTGGAGAGCATACTGATAGTAATCCCAGTCTATCCTATAATTTAGAAAAAGGCGTATACAATTGTTTTGCTTGTGGTTTTAAAGGCGATACTACCAAGCTTATGAAAGAGCTTGGTATTACTTTTTCTATCGAACCATTATCTAAACAAGCATTTAAGATTAAAAGATTACAAGATAAGCTTGAAACTCTTAGAGGCGAAAAACAAGTATTTCTACCAGAACCTAGATTTCCAGTTAAGCATTCATTTAAAGGAATTAGTGAAAACACTCTAACTAGATTTAAAGCCTTTATGACTACGCACGATAGTATGGACGACTATATATGCGTACCTGTTTACCAGAATAATAAACTAAAATTCATAGAAGGAAGGCACACGGTTCTTAATACTAAGAATCTGTCTATGCCCAAGTATATGAGAAAGCCTGCAGGTGTAGATGTTAGTTCGGTTCTATACCCACTAGATGAGATAAAAGATTTTACTCAAGTAATTCTAGTAGAGGGTATATTTGACACATTAAATATGCACGATATGGGCTATAATAATACTCTATGTATTTTTGGTACTAACAACTTTAATGCCGGTAAAGCTAAGATGTTGGATGAGTATGGGTGTAGGCATGTTATAATTATGATGGATGGTGACAGTGCCGGAAGACAGGCTGCAGTTAAAATTCAGAAACTACTTACCCAAAGAGCAATCCACTCCTACGTTGTAAATATGGACGATGGTAAAGATCCAGGTTCTATAGATGAGATGGAAGCAGAGGCTTATTTATCCGAATTTATTATTGACTAATGCTTAATTAGTTAGTATTATGATTAATATCCAAATTAACAAATGAGTTGTAAAACATATGAAACTAGCTATAGTACTAAGTTCCCCCCTTAAAAATAACATACCAGCCTTATTTAGAGAGTATGCAGGCAACATAAAGTTTGAAACTCTATACATAAGCTCGGAACCAAAAGAAAAAATTCTAAAGAAAGACGTAGATTTAACTATGTCTGCTCTTGATGAATATGATATTGTATGCCCTATTGGATCAGAACCTCTAAAGTACGTATGTGGCTTGACAGGTATTACAAAATATAATGGTATTGTGGTAAATGAAAAGTATCTTCCTATTCTAGATCCAAATATGACGTTCATTAAGCCTCAATATCGAGACGACATTCAAAAAGCGTTTGACAGGCTTAAGAAACTTATCAACGGCGAAGAAGCTATTGCTCACGAAAAGCAATACCATCACTATACCGATGAACTTGAATTTCTTCCATATCTTCGTAAACTACAAGACCCAGAACTGAAAGTAATCTCAGTAGATACCGAAACAACTTCCCTTTCTCCTAGAAAGGGTAGTATTTTGGGCTTTGTATTCAGTACTAAATCTCATGAGGGTGTGTATGTAGATGCTCATATTATCGAGCACTATTATGACGAGTTCGAAGAGATCTTCCGAACTAAGAAGTGCGTATTCCATAATAGCAAGTTCGATATTCAGTTTATTCGTTACGAGTATGGATTTGATTTTCCAGACTTTGAAGACACTATGCTTATGCACTACTGCTTGGATGAGAGCGTTGGTACTCATGGCCTAAAAGCACTTGCACTTAAGTTTACTGATCTAGGAGATTACGATCGGGAACTAGACGAGTACAAAAAGAGTTGGTGCCGCCAACACAAAATCAAACTAGAAGATTTCAATTATGGCATGTTGCCTCCTGAAATCTTAGCTCCTTACGGATGTAAGGACGGTGACGCAACTATGCAGTTATTCCAGAAGTTCAGCCCTAAGATTTGGGGCAGTAAGGAATTTACTAAGCTATATGAGACTATCCTTAAACCTGTAACTCGTGCTATTATTCATATTGAAAATAATGGCGGTCCTATTGATCTAGATGTGCTAGACGGTCTTATTGAAGATTATAAGATTGATATTGAAGAAACAATTAATGAACTAGCATTTCACCCCGCAGTTCAAGAATTTGAAGAAACACAGAATAAGAGCTTCAATCCTAATAGCGTATTTCATCTACGTGAAATTCTATTCAACATACTAAAGCTTAAACCTATCAAGAAAACAGATACTGGAGCCTTCAGTACTGACGCTGAAGTATTGGAATCTCTAAAGCATCCTATAACTGAAGCTATTCTTGATCTTCGCAAAAAAGTAAAGTTGAGCCAAACGTATCTAAAGAATATTCGTGAAGGTGTAGACAAAGATAATAGACTTCGTAGTAGTTTCAATGTTACTGGTACTACCAGCGGTAGACTTAGTTCTAGCGGTATTCTAAACTATCAAAATCTACCACGCGATAAAGATGCCGGTATTAAGAAGGTATTTAAGGCTAGGCCCGGATATACTATTGTTCAGGCAGACTTAGGTACAGCAGAAGTTTATATTGCTGCGGCGTTAAGTAATGATAAGTTCCTACAACGAGCTTTCGTTGAGAAGATGGACTTCCACTCTTATGTCGCTAAGAATATGTTTAAACTCTCTTGTGAAGTGAAAGACGTTAAAGAGCTGTATGCAGATGAGCGTCAATGGGCTAAGGCTATTACGTTTGGTATCTTGTATGGTGCTGGCCCTAGTAAAATTGCCGAAACTGCCAACGTCACTATGGAAGAGGCTAAAGACTTTATTCAAAAGTATTTTAAAGAGGCTAATGCTCTAAAGCGCTGGATTGACACTTGTCTGTCCATGATCAATTCTAACTACTTTATATACAGCGCATTCGGTCGTAAGCGTAGACTTCCTGAAGCTAAAGCAGATAATCGTGCAACCGCAACCCACGCTGCTCGTAGCGGTCTAAACTTCTTGGTACAGAGTGTAGCTAGTGATGTTAACCTATTAGGTCTAATTGATACTATTGACTGGATTGAGAAAAATAATCTACGAGAGAAGATATGTGTATTTGCCACAGTACATGACTCTGTAGTAGCCGAGGTATCAAACGATATGCTAGACGAATACGTTACTCAACTTAAGAGTAATCTACAAAAAGATAGAGGCGTAAATATTGCCGGCTGCCCTATTGTAGTAGACGTAGAAGTAGGCACTTCTTGGGGTGAGTTAGTAAAGTATGAAGGCCCGAAGTAAGTTTTATGGAATTAAATTTCCTATATTTGCGCTTAATAAAAAGCCGTATGACTACTCCATACGGCTTGACAATATTTCTGTAAAAAGAACAGAAGACGATGACTGGCATACTATAGATAAGTACTCGGAAAAAACTCCACTACTTCATAGATATGTTTCTATAAAAGACGAGTTCTTTTTCTTTGATTTTACTTGTACTAATATTACACAGTTAGTATCAAAAAATATAGAATGGGGTATTGACGCCAATGCCAAGATATTTGATTTACGTCAAAAACAGAAATTTAAAGCAAGGACAGTACAGGTCGTAAAAACAAGAGATAATCTAATCTGGGTCGACACAGTTAGCTATCCTTTTAAGTTATCAAAAAATATACTAGATAAAGAAACCATACTAGAACAATACATAACAATAGTCTATATAGATGAATGTTGGCATTTGTTTAGGTTTTCAAGTTTTAAAGAGCCTGTAAATGAATTAATACTATGAATAGCAAAGTTAAGTACACTGTAAAAAAAGCAACCATATCAGATAAAATATATTTTCATAAGTCTGATCTAGTAGACATTGATCTACATACGTTAAGATACGTATTATTTACTTATAATCTAGTAGACAGCTTTTACACCACTATAGAATATGATGAAGATACTGGGATTTGCAGTGTGCCTAGCGGTGCGTGGCATAAATTAAATATACTAGAACTAACAGATAATAGGCATGTAGAAGCTGAGCAAGAATGGGTATTTAATGGTTCTCTAAGACCAAACCAGCAAGAAACAGTAGATAAGATTTTATTACAAGGAAAACTGTTTAGCGGACTAATACAGGCCCCGTGTGGTTGGGGTAAGACGTTTGCAGGAACTTATATAATAGGTACTTATAAAAAACCGACCCTTATTGTATGCCATACAAAATTGCTAGCAGAGCAGTGGTCTAAAGAATTAAAAAAGCTAATAACAGGTACTGACATAGGTTTTATAGGTGACGGCAGAGAAGTTATAAAACCAATAACAGTAGGAATATATAAAAGCTTAATAAAGAGGCTAGACAAGCTTCAAAATATGTTTGAAGTTATGTTTGTTGATGAAGCCCATCTATGCCCTGCCGATACTTTTAGTAAAGTTGTAAACGGTATAAATGCAAAAGTAAAGATTGCACTAAGTGCTACTCCTTGGAGAAAAGACGGACTACACGTAATACTACCAGACTATTTTGGACCAAATAAACTAATTGCAAAAGATATAGGTAGACTTATACCCTCAGTAGATATAGTAAAGACTTCTATACCTTTTCCCATAATAAACCCCAATAGGGACTGGACTAAACAGCTAACGAAGTTAGCAGGCAACACTCCATATCTAAACTTAATTGCTTCTCATGCAAGAGATAAGATAGCTTCTGGAAGGTGTCTACTAATAGTTAGTGAACGTATTGAGATGCTAGAGCAATTAAAATTACTAATACCTAAAAGCATATTACTGGTAGGTGCTACAAAAAATAGAGACGAGATACTAGATAATGCAGGAATTAAATACGATGCAATATTATCTACTAAGATATTTGATGAAGGAATTAGTTGCCACAGGCTAGATACTATATATTTTACTTGCCCAAATAATAACCCCGCTAAACTCGAACAGAGAATAGGTAGAATACAAAGAGAACACCTAGATAAGAAAAGTCCTTTAGTAGTAGACTTTTGGTTATCAGGGGCCATAGTGCAGGCGCAACAGAGAAACAGGTTAGAATGGTACATAAAAAACAATTTTCCAATACTAAACGATTAGCAGCAAATAAGATAATAGAGCTTATTTATGCAGGTAAACTAAAAACAGCATATACCCTGCTTAAAACAAATTTCAAACCTAACAATGAGTTGTATTATTTTTTAAACGGATGGATATCTCAACTACAAGGTAGGCATGATATTGCTGTTAAATTATTTGAGAAGGCATTAATATTAAACCCGCTAAATGACGAAGTACTTATTGGATTGGCCGGTTCTTACCTAGAACTAGAAGAATATGATAGAGCCGAAGAATGTGCTAGTCACGCAGTGACGGTAAATAGCTCTAACCCTAAAAATTTGCTAACATTAGCTACTGTAATTAGTAAAGCCAGCAAATCTAATAAAACTGTACAAGCACAGGCAGATATACTATTTGAACAAGCATTTAATAACTGTATACAAGATCCAGAGTTAAACAATAAACTATTAGTAGATATATTGTCTGGCTGGGGCGGGTGTTTATTAAATCTAGAAGAGTTAGATCAGGCTAAGATAATCTTAGAAAAAGCTATAAGCTATGATCCATATAATACTATTGCTCATAAGAACTTAGTGTCTGTATACGCTAATACAAATAATATAGAGTTAGCTATAGCCAGTGCTAAAATTGCTTGCATGAGTGATGATAAAGAGTTAGTTCTGGACACTATGTACCAAGAAGGTATGTTAGAATTACTGAGAGGTAATTATGCTAGAGGTTGGAGACTGCATGAAGCCCGACTAGAAACTTCTAAATACAGATATAAAGATCTACTTAAATTAGCTAATATACCTTTTTCTAATATTACTGAACACAACTCTGTATTGCTATTTCAAGAGCAAGGTATAGGAGATCTATTACAGTTCTCTCATTATATACCTATAGTATATGATAAGTGTAAGAATATTGATATAGTAGTATTACCAAATACGTTTCTACCTATGTTAGATGGAAAAATACAATCGCCAAAAGAATTTATTGAGTATAATTTTGGTAAGTATATACGAAACGTATATATACGCGGCGTAGATAAAATCACTCAATCATATGATAGTGTAGTTCCTATAATGAGTCTAGGTAGCGTGTTTAAGACCACCCATGTTAACAAGCCTAAAATACTACCATTTACTAGTCCAATAAAGAATACTAACTATAAAAATAAAGTAGGCATTTTTTGGAAAGGATCAGCGCACCACGCTAATGATTCACTAAGATCAGTTCCTACAGAGTATATTAATAATTTGATTTCATCAAATCCACATATAGACTTTGTATCCCTACAAATTGATAGAGACGATGATTTAAAGTATGAAAATAATGTCGTATCAGCAGCGTCCGATATGGAAGGATTGTTGAATACTTTATCGGTGGTGGAACAATGCAGTCTTATTATAAGTGTAGATTCTATGATTGCCCATTTAGCTGCTGGAGCAAATAAGCCTGTTTGGATGTTGCATGCTTGGTCTCCAGACTGGCGATGGGGATTACAAGGTAATATTAATAGATGGTATGATTCAGCTACCGACATTAGGCAATCTGAATATAAAAATTGGGACAATGTATTTGCTACTCTAAACGATAGACTAAAAGTCTTTAAAAATCAAGTTGACGAGTGCTGAAAAATAACCTATTATGATTATACAGTTTAATTGGTATGAGCTAACACAGACTACTAAACTAGCAGAATCTCAAGTCATATTGATGTTTTGCCTTTACATAAATAGACATAAGCCACTAGTAAAAAGAATATCTAGTAGTCATGTTATGTTGCGTAAAAAACTAAATATAGGTAATAACTATTATGGATTATTACACAGTAAACTTATAGTAGATAGTAAGAACGGTATTTTTTCTAACTTTTATTGTAAAGAGCCTCAAAATTACTTAACAAACTGCTCTTTCTTACACTCTAAAGTTCCTGCGCAGAAAAAAGCTGATTATATGTATATTCTTGGACAGAGAAGTTTGAACAACTTTAACAACTGGATACCCGATAATTATGTAGAACCTGAGCACTGGGGAAACCCTTTTATTAAACACGAAAACTCAAAAATTATATTCACACTGGAGAAACAACTATGACAACTAAAGCAATGGGTCGTGATTGGTCACAACTTAAGAAACCACAAAGCGGTGGTGGAGATAGAACCGAAATTATACGAGTAAAACTCGATAAAGATAGTACTAAAGTACGTATTATCGGTAACGTATTGCCACGATACGTTCGTTGGGTAACTACTAATGAAGGTAAAAAGCACCCACTAGAGTGCTTGAGTTTTGATCGGGATTCTGAAGAATTCAATAACGCACGCGACCCTTTCAGAGAACTTGATGAAGCTGTATACGGAGAAAAGCCACAATTTGCATATGTGGTAAACGTAATTGATCGCACCGATGGAAAACTTAAACTACTTGACTTAAAAACAACAGTATTCAAACAGATTATCGACTATGCTCGTGATCCTGATTATGGATCTCCTGCAGATTCTGACAATGGTTATGATCTAACTATTCGTAAAGAAAAGACTGGCCCACTACCGCAGAACGTTAAGTATACTGTAATGCCCAGCAGAAGTACAGTACCACTAACTGACGCAGAACGTAGCATTGAGATGTACAATCTAGATTCTATATTCAAGCGCCAAACTTATGAAGAGCAGAAGAAGTGGCTACTAGAACATACTTCGTTGTTTATTGAAGAAACAGCAGACGATCTTAAAAGCAATGAGAGCATGGAAGACTTATAATGGTGAAGAAAAAACTATCTGAAATAGATGATAAGGGGCAGGAAACACCTGCCCCTACTAGTTCGCAGAAATTACCGGCAGGTTTTAAATCTGTACAGGGAGATACTATATCTATTGATATGGAATATTTAAGGAGAATGAACATATTCTTCGCTACTCCCTGTTACGGCGGGCTAGTTACTGACCAATACTTCTTAAGTATGTTTAGATTAAGTCAAGTATTGATGCAATATGGCATAAAATTTAGGATAACTACTCTCAGAAATGAAAGTCTAATTCCTAGAGCTAGAAATATTCTTACTGCTATGTTCTTAGACGATGAGGCTTCTACTCATCTTATGTTTATTGACGCGGATATAGAATTTGATCCAGACAGCATTATAAGAATGCTTGCTATGGATAAGGATGTTATAGCGGGTGCATACCCTAAGAAAACTATAAATTGGAATATGGTAAAATCTGCGGCTATGCGCGGAGAAGAAAATCTTGCTACTTTTGGTGCGGATTATGCTATAAACCTAAAAGTAGAACCAGGCACTAACAGAGTTAGATCTCATATGGGTGCTGTTGAAGTTCTAGATGCATCTACTGGATTCTTCTTAGTTAAAAAAGAAGTAGTTCAAAAGATGACAGCAGCTTATCCAGACCTACATTATAAAAATGATAGTTCAATTGATCCTAGGTTTAATCCTTATTGCTATGCGCTATGGGATACTATGATTGATCCTAGAGATAGACGATATTTAAGCGAAGATTATACTTTCTGTAGACGTTGGCAAGATATGGGCGGAGAAATTTGGGTAGATCCAAATACTAAGCTTAGCCACGTAGGAAGTTATACATTTGAAGGTAATTTAAACAACTTATTAAAGCCAGGGCAATGAAAATACTTAGCGTAGCTGATATACATATAAATCTACACAAGAAGAAAATACCTTATGAGTGGCAAGTAAATAGATTTACTATGTTATTCAATAAGTTATTGGAATTAGAGAATGACTGCGACGTCACTATCATCTCTGGGGATATTTTCGATAAGAAGCCAGAGCCTGATGAGATTTGTTTGTTTCTTAGCTACGCTAATGCCGTAAGAAAACCTACACTAGCAATACCTGGAAACCATGAGGCGTCTACTAAAGGTAATAGCTTTCTTGAATACTTTGAGCAAGAAAGAGTTATAATTAATAAAAACTTTCATTTGTCCACTACTAATAAAAGAATTGATGTTAATGGTCAGATGTTTCAACTATTCCCTTACGGAGAAATGCAAGTACGTAAGATACCAAAATACGTAGAAGGCGATATCTTAGTAACACACATAAGGGGGGAAGTGCCGCCACACATAACTCCTGAGTTTGATTTCGAAAAGATAAGACCTTGGAAATTGGTATTATTAGGAGATCTGCATTTTAATCATAAGTATAAAGACTATCCTGTATATTATCCTGGTAGCCCTTTAAACACTACTTTTGATAGGGATGATAAAAGAGCCTATGGAGTAGATTTGATAGACTTTAAAGATATAGACAATTATAGTATAGAGTTTATAGACTTAAAGTTACCAAAATTAATAAGAAAAACAGTTGAAGCTGGAACTGAACTAAAGTCTGATCCTATAAATCATATATTATATGAAGTGACGGGGAGTATAGACAGATTGAGCAAAGTGCAGAATCATGAATTATTAGACAAGAAGATAGCAGATAAGCCTCAAGAAAACTCTAAGTTGGATCTAGTAAATAAAACACTACCAGAAGAATTGAGCTTATATCTAGATTACATAAAAGTTAATAACAAGAAAGAAGTACTAGAACTATTTAACAGCCTAGGAATAAAGACATGAGTGTAGTATTAAAGAAATTAGTATTTAGCGATATGTTTAGCTATGGTAAAGATAATACTCTAGACTTAAACAATATACCAATAACTCAGTTATTAGCAGGAAATGGTAGTGGAAAAAGCTCATTAGCTATAATACTACAAGAGCTGTTATACAACAAAAACATAAAAGGCTTGAAAAAGTCTGACATACTAAATAGATACTCAAAATCTAAAAACTGGGAAGGAAAAGTAGAATTTTCAGTGGATGGCATAGACTACTCAGTTGTAAGTAAAAGATCTGGTGCTAGTACTCACGTAACCCTCATAAAAGATGGTAAAGATATAAGTGAGCACAAAGTATTAGATACCTATAAGAAAATAGCTGAAATAATTGGTAGAGACTTTGAAACGTTTAGCCAGCTGACTTACCAAAGCAGCACAGACAGTTTAGAGTTCCTAAAAGCAACAGATTCCAATAGAAAGAAGTTCTTAGTAAACTTATTTAACTTTTCTAAGTACCTAGAGATAGGAGACGATCTCAAAGTAACTCAGTCAGTTAAAGAAAAAGAACTAGCTTCCAAATCTGGAGAGCTAAAAACTGTACTAGACTTTATAGACCGTAATGTAATACCGGAAAAGGCAACTGAGACAAAAGTACCTGATATAGATACTTCACTATATGGTAAATTAGATAGTCTAAAATTAGCTCTATCTGAACAAAAGATGATTTGTAGTAAGATAGATAAGAATAATCTTTATTTAGAGGAAAGAAGTAAACTCTCATTTGAGATGAATATGCAAGCTCCTATAATAGAAGATCACATAGTCTCTGATATAGAGAAGTATAAATCTTCTATATCGAAACTAGAGAGTAATATAACTAAGGCTGAGAGAGATCTTAAATCATTAGACATATCAGATCACTGTTATGCTTGTAAACAATCTATAGATAACTCTCAATCAAAACAAATTAATGATGAGCTTACGGCTGAAATATCTGCATTCAAAGTTACTATGTCAGAGAAAAAAACAAGGCTTAAGCAACTACTTGATGATCTTTCCTCTTACGATAAACTGAGAAAAGAGTTCGAGGCCAATCAGCGTGCGGTTGAAAAATTCTCTCAGCTAAGTCAAGTAATTGATACTAAATTACCTACTAACTACCCTGACTATTTACAAATACAAAAACAAGTTACCGATATAGAAAAAGATATAGCGTGGCAGGAAAAGGCAGTATCTGATGCTAGAAAGCTTAATGATAGTGTAAAGGTACGAAACGCAAAGATAGATGCTTTAGTAGAGCAACTTCGAGATTTTAAAGCTAGACAACAGCTATTAAATAATGATATAATTAAACTTCAGAGTGAGATATCTAACATCTCTATACTTAGAAAAGCATTTTCTACAAGCGGCATAGTAGCATACAAACTAGAAAATGTATCTAAGCAATTAGAAGAAAACATAAATCATTATCTAGCACTACTCAGTGATGGTCAATTTCAAGTAATATTTAGACTTACTGGAGATAAACTAAACGTAGTAGTAGTTAATAATGGTGAAGAAGTTAGTATTGATTCTCTATCTGGCGGTGAGTTCTCTAGAGTGCAAACATCAGTATTGTTAGCAGTAAGAGGGACTCTGTCTAAAATTGGCGGAAAAAATATAAATCTTCTATTCTTAGATGAAATTACCGGAGTACTAGACGATCCCGGTAAGGAAAGACTATTTGAAGTTCTTCAAGAAGAAGAGGAATTAAACGTATTTCTTATATCACATGATTATTCTCATCCGCTAATACCTAGAATAGAAATAAATAAGACTAATAATATAAGCTCTATTAACAGCTGAGGCTGTTAGTAGGGATTTTTATGAGTAAAGGAGCAAACAATATGCTAACATTGGGAAAAAACCCTATTAAATTTCATTTAAGAAAAGATTTTAGAGAAGATCTACAATCTAGAGAGGTAGTATGGGGTTATGGCGGTCTATCCGCATTTACATACTACAGAACTTATGCCCGTAAAAAAGATAATGGTAAGCTAGAAACTTGGCAAGAGTGTATAGTACGAGTTATTGAAGGTATGTTTTCTATTTTAAAAACTCACTCAATAACTAGCGGTCATAGCTGGGATGAGAAGCGAGCACATAAACTAGCAGAAGAAGCCGCAGAAAGACTATTTCAATTTAAATGGACACCACCAGGTCGTGGACTATGGATGATGGGTACTCCGTTCGTATACGAAAAAGGCGGAGCAGCACTAAATAATTGTGGATTTGTTTCCACTGAGAACATTGACGATGAACTGAGTAAGCCTTTTGCTTTCCTAATGGATATGAGCATGGTAGGTGTCGGAGTTGGTTTTGACACTAAAGGTGCAGGAAAAGTTGCAGCTATAGAGCCTCAAGGATCTCCTGAGCTAATAGTAGTAGAAGATAGTCGTGAAGGTTGGGTAGAGTTAATTTCTTGCCTAATTGATAGTTATCTAGAAGAAGGCAGCGCACCAGTAGAGCCAGACGTGAGCCTAGTTCGTGCCTACGGAGAGCCGATCAAAGGATTTGGCGGAGTTGCTAGTGGACCAGAACCTCTTGTACAAGGCTTCTATGCTATTCGTGATATACTTAGAGCACGCGCTAACAGCAGTAATCCACTCCTAACTAGCGTAGATATTACTGATGTTATGAATATAATCGGTAAGATTGTCGTAGCTGGTAATGTACGTCGTACTGCTGAAATTGCTTTTGGAGAACCAGAAGACGAAGATTTTGCCAATATGAAAAACTGGGAGCAGTTTGGAGTAGAGACTGGAAGTATTGCACCGCCAGAACTACTAGAACTCAACAAAGAAGACTATGACCAGTATAATACTGATTGGGATAGTCGTGCTAAGATAGCTAAAAAGTATACTGACTATCAGTGGGCTTATAAGTTTGGTGGATGGCGTTGGGCTTCTAATAACTCCATATTTGCTAAGCTAGGAATGGATTATACTAATGTAGCTAAAAAAGTTGCATCTAATGGTGAGCCAGGGTTTGCGTGGTTAGAGAATATGCAGGCGTACGGTCGTATGAAAGATCCTGCTGATCATAAAGATCATCGTGTCCGTGGTGGAAATCCGTGCCTTGAACAATCACTAGAGCCGTATGAGCTATGCTGTCTCGTAGAGACGTATCCAGCTAAGCATGACGACTATTGGGATTTCCAACGTACACTAAAGTTTGCGTATCTATATGCTAAGACAGTTACCCTTGTTCCTACTCATTGGACAGAGACTAATGACGTTATTAAACGTAATCGCCGTATAGGAACTAGTCAGAGCGGTATTCAAGAAGCTATCTTAAAAGTAGGTCGCAGAAAATACTTAGAAGAATATTGTGATCAGGCCTATAACTATATTAATTATTTAGACAAAAAGTATAGTGAATGGCTAGGAGTACCGCTAAGTATCAAGAAAACTAGTGTAAAACCGAGCGGCACAGTCTCTCTAGTGGTAGGCGCACTACCAGGAATACACTATGCAGAATCTGAAAGTTATTATAGACTAGTGAGAGTATCTAATACTAGCGCCTTGCTACCTATACTTGCTAATTCCAACTATAAAGTAGAACCGGCTGCAAGCGATCCGCTAAGAACGAGCGTTGTATACTTCCCAGTACTGCACGACGTAGGCACTGTTAGTAAAAAAGACGTATCTATTTGGGAACAGTTTGCTAATGCGGTAGATCTACAGCATTACTGGGCAGATAACCAAGTATCTATAACCATTACTTTCAATGAGCGTGAAAAGTCTCAAATTGCTCGTGCGTTAAGCTGTTACGATACTAGATTGAAGGGAGTTAGTTTACTACCTATAAGCGATCATGGATATGCTCAAGCGCCGTATACTCCAGCACCAAGAGAAGAGATAGAAGCTTACAGAGATACACTTCTACCTCTAGATTTCTCCTCGCTGACTCACGAAGGTGAGAATGCAGACAGCAATAAGTTCTGCGACAGTTCTGGATGCGAAATATAATGGAAGCCTTAGTATATTCTAAGAAACCATGCCCATATTGTGAGCAGGCTAAAAACCTGCTCACAAAGAAAAACATAAAATATACTGAACTCGACGTACTCAGTCCTGATGTACTAGATCAATTAAGGGATATAGTACCAGGAGTTAAAACAGTGCCGCAAATATTTATAGACGGCAAATATATAGGTGGCTACACTGAGTTAGTAGAACACCTAAAATAAGGAAAGATGAAATGAAACTAATACACATACTTACACAGTTTTTAAGCTTTTTTAACTTTAAAAAAAGGGAACAAGAAGCTAATTATAGATATCTAGCAGAGTCTGTGAGCACGGCAGACCTAGAAAGACGAATGAGAGAACTAGAGCTCAAAGGGAGGATATAATGTTAAAGTTATTTATACAGTCCCTATTTTGGAATAAACAAAAAGCATATAGAGAGCTCATTAAGTTTGCTCAGATTGAATACAAGAAAGAAAGTCCTGATTACATAGTTGGTCTAATAAGCTCAGGACAGATATTTAAAAATTAATGATTGACTTTTCGACTTGTCCAAGCTATCTTCTAATTACAGGAGATAACTATGACAAATGCAAGTAAAAACAAAGGGAGAGCGTTCGAATACGTGGTCCGCGACAAGATGACTGATACTTTTAAGTCTCAGTTTGAGCGTGTGCCTCTGTCGGGCGCTCTTTCGTATTTAAAAGGCGATGTTTATCCGCCTTGGCTTCCTGATTTTCCTTGGACAATAGAAGCAAAACACCATAAAGAAGTTGACTGGAATAATGTACTTACCGCTAAAACAAGTCTTTTATTAGAGTTCTGGGATCAAACTACTAGAGAGGCTATGGTGATGAAGAAAAATCCTTTACTAATATATAAGTGGGACAGAAGTAAATTATTTGCTTGTTGGTTTGACGATAAAGTAAAAACTAAAAATTTTGTGCACATACGGTCTGGGACAAGAGAGTTTTATATGGCCCTACTAGATGACTGGCTAGCAGAAGCTTCCCAAGTTTACACCAAACCTAATTAAAAAAGGTGTTGCTAACTATTAAAAAATACAGTAATATAAAGTATGAGAAATAAACTTTAAGGAAAATAATAATGAGTGTAAGTTGGGACGACCTATCTGATTTGGTTCAAGCAAAAGAGCAAGATCAAACTGCCGACAATCTACTTTTGATTGATGGAGTAAACCTAGCATTTAGGTATCTACAAAGAAAAAACTATGATGACTTTAGTGATGATTATATTCGTACAGTGACAAGCCTAGGTAAGAGCTATAGTGCTAAACGCATTATTTGTTGTTTTGATAGTGGAGCGAGCGCATATAGAAAAGCAATCTTTCCTGAGTATAAGGACAACCGAAAGGTTGAACGCACTCAAGAAGAGCAAGATCGCTTTACTGCATTCTTCAATTCTCTAAATGACACTATTGATGCCCTACCTTGCGAGCATTTTAAATTTAAAGGTATTGAAGCAGACGACGTAATTGCATACTTTACCAAAAATCTAAGTCAGAAATATACACATACTTGGATTGTATCTAGTGACCGAGATCTATATCAACTACTAAGAGACGATGTTAGTATATTTAATATCTACTCTAAAAAAGAAATTACAGTAGACAGTCTGCTAGAAGATAAGGGTATGACGCCTAGAGAATACGCTTTTTCTCGTATGATCGAAGGAGATACTGGAGATAACATTAGAGGTATTGACGGTATTGGCCCTAAGCGTGCGGCAGAGTTAGTAAAAGAATTTAAAACACTAGATAATCTACTTAGCTCACTACCCATTAAAGGTAAAGCTAAATATATCCAAAATCTAAATGCAGGTGCGGATATACTAGTTAGAAATGAAAAACTAATCAATCTTAACTCCTATATAAATGAAGTCATGGCTAGTGTAGAGAAGAGAGATACTGTGATAGAACTATTGGAGAATGCACTATAATGTATAAACTATACGAAGACTACGCAGCAGTAGAACTTGTAGCATACACACAACCTAATCCTAAATTTGTAGAGCGAATTAAAGCTGAAGGAGTAGGTGATTTAAACTCTGTACAAGAGTTTATAGCTTTTTGTGCAAGAGTATCAAATCCTGGAAATCAGTTTAACAGCTTAACTAGTAAAAAACTTATTGATACGTTAATTAAATATAAGCATTGGAGTCCTCTTGAGATGGCTGATGCTGTTCTTGAGATTGATACTGTACGCGATATTGGACGACAAATTATACGGCACAAAAGTTTTACGCCGCAAGAATTTAGCCAACGCTATGAAGATGTTACTAAAGATTTTGATGGCAGAGGTATGAAGTTTGTACTACGACAAGCTCGCAGACAAGATATAAAAAATAGACAAAACTCTATTGACGATATTCCAGAAGAGGTTAGACGTCAATGGTTAGCTAAACAAGCACAAATTATTCACGAAGTGGAACTAGCTTACAAATGGGCGCTAGATAATAACATAGCTAAAGAATGCGCTAGGGTAATCTTACCAGAAGGAAATACTGGTACTAGAATTTACTTAAAAGGGTCATTAAGATCTTGGATACATTATATATCTTTAAGGTCAGGTAACGGGACGCAGCTAGAGCACATACTAATTGCCAAAGCATGTGCAGAAGCAATTAGTAATATATTTCCAATGATAGATGATTTCGTAGAAAGAGAGAATTAATATGGCTACAATACCGACACCAGTACCGAGTACTAAAATAGTAGAACCTACTAAAGCAGTTCAAATAGAAAAGCCTAACCCATTAAGAGTTAGGGATACCACAGCTAATAGCTTGTGGACTGTTATAGGAATGAAAGACTGTCCTTGGTCTGCTAAAGCAATGGAATTGCTAAAAGAACACAATGAAAATTGTAAGTACATAGAGCTAAACGCTGAATGGCAGCGAAGACTCACAGTAGAGTATTCTACTCGTAGGCTTCCTGCAATATTTAGAGGAGCTGCTCTAGTAGGTTCTTTTGACTTTTTAGATAATTACTATAAATGCTCATTTATGGCTGACAGCGAACGTTTCTAAGTAAAAAGCCCCGAATTGCTTCGGGGCTTATTTCTTACTTTCTTATAGGCTTCATAGGGTTTATTCCGCCTACTGGATTTCTCATTGGAGCGTTTGTACCTATCTTAGCACCTTTTGCACCTTCAGGCGCATTAGCCATGCTATCATTTATAGAATTACGAATACCATCTACATTTGAATTTGCATAGTCTAGTGATACTCCGTACATAGCAGGGGTTCCACCATATGGAAGTGTATTTGATATCACTCTTCCTCCAGTACCTCTACCACTCTTATCACTTGCAGGATAGCTTACTTCTCCGCCTCCAGTAGTCATCTCATAATATTCAGCAGGATTTCCTGGAATAGTGTGATCGCCACTAGCCATATTTTGTATTTTTACCATATCATATCTCCTATGTTTTTATCTGTTAGGTTTATTCTTTATAGGCACCATTCCGCCTGGAGCAGCGCTATGACTGAATCTTACAGGACCAGTAATTTCTGTTACTGTAGGGAAATCCCCACTCTCTTGATGATGTACCATAGCATGTAGTAATTCCCTAGTAGGAGTTATAAAAGTATGATCATCATTTGCTAGATAAATATTACCATTTATCTCTCTATGCTTTGCATTAGGTAAGAAAATGAAATCATCATTTCTTGTTGGACTAACGTCCCCACCTACTGGTTTTGTTGTGTTATTTGTTATTCCCTTAGCCATATGTGCGCTCCTTATATAATTATTATACTACTAACTAGTTTAATGTCAACTTTTATTTTTAAGAAGTACTAGTTTGTGGGTAAATATAGACCCTCATAGTATTGTATAGCTGCTTTCTGCTCTCTGATTACTCTAATCATCTCTTGAGTGTTGAAAGCTAAATTTTCGTATGTCCTAACAGAAATTGCATACCATACTCTTTCTGTTTTTAAAACACTGTTAGTATCTTCTGTTATAACTTTAAACTCTACAGGTTTTAAAGATACAGGAGAAGGCTTAGGCGCTGGAGATACTGTTATAGTAGTTTTTACCGGTTCTAAAGGTATAGGAGCTTTGTTACTAGCACAAGAAGCTAATAAACATATAAGTAATAGACTAGTTATTAATTTCATTTTCTATACCCTCAAATAGTTTTTTAGTTGCAGAGTTAATTCTTCTTTCTATCAACTGCGGCTTAGAAAAGCTTAGCAATTCTAGGTTATTATTGTCTATAGCAGCTAGGGCTTCGTTTGCTAAAGATTTAGCTTGTCTAGCTTCTTCACTATATTGCACTGATAACTCACTCTGTCTTTTCATTGCAGTTTGTAGCTCATCAACTGCTAATTTATATTGTTCATTCTGTTGTACTAATTGAGCATTAATAGTTGTTAATTTTTCTATCTTATTCTGAGAATAGAAGAAGTAACCTAAAGCTGAGCTAATTAGTAATCCTATTATTATTAGTTTTAGTTGCATATTAAATTCCTATTGCAGTTACATACACATTATAATTAGTAACTGCTAGACCTGTATTAGCTTGGTATACTGTGACATTACATCCTATAGTAGATACATTAGAAACATTTACAGTATATGCGCCCCTTGCATTAAGCATACTAGCGCTTATATTTGGAGGCTCCGTATAGCTCTTGAAACTGTAGTCTATATAAGACCCATTGACGCTAGTTATTTGTTTAGTTGTTACAAAAGTTTTTTCCTGCACATCAATCTCATATGTAAAATCTTCTAAAACTAAACTAGAACTAGTAGGTTCCTTATTAGAGTACTGCAACTGTATCTGTACGTATCTAAAATCTAATTCTCCAGATACATATCTTTTAAATCCTAAAGATGCATTATCTGATGCCCCTACAAAAGAGTTGGGATTAGTATTTCCGTGCCCAGGAAAACCAGGTACTCCGTTAGCGGCAGCTGTATAAAAAACATTACTTGTAGCATAACGTACATAAATATTTTGTGTTATATCTCTAGAAGGGCCTAAATAAGTTAAGCTACCTGCAGTATCAGTATATTGAGCTAAGTCTATTAGCTCATAAGCATTTCCTGATATACATAAATTAGGAAATGCATTACCGCCAGTACTTTTACCGTTAGCATAAAATACTTCTCCTAATCTAACGGAATTATTACTTATAACTCCTGCAATATATGCAAACATGTTAGCATTCGCTGCGTCATTTGCAAATTGGCCAGGGTTTCGTATTGCATATACATTCCCAGAAGGACCACCGCTAGTCAAAGTTTTAGCATAGACGTTATATGATAGAGCTACTGTATTAACGTTGTTATAACCTAGTATATTACCTATACCGCCAAAAGCATTATCTACTAGTACGGAAGTATTAACAACTAGATTATCAGAATTATGATAATCAGTTATTCCAGACTGTATGAGTCTGTATTCGTCGTTATAAGTAATATAAGAAGCTATAGATATTGTAGGTTTAATCCTAATAGCCCCTCTTATTACAGAACCTATGTCTCGTATCTGTGTAACATATTCTGCAAAAGATTGATCAGTAGTACTGAGTGCAGACGGATTATTTACATCTATAGAAAAACCGCTAGAAGATCCATTTGCATTATCTACATTAGTACTGTTGTAGTATACAAAACCATCATACAAAGAATCAGAGAAACTGGGAAATGCGGTTTCTGGATAGGCGTTTGAATTAGGAAAAGCTATACCATCCTGAGTTATAAAGCTAGTAGAAGGGCTACCCTCATTATATGCCCTATATACTTTTGAAGTAGTTCTAATTAAATTTACTAGTGTAGCATTTATCTTATCACTCTCATTATTGCTAGTATCCCTAACTCTTATTAAGTATGTAAATGTACCGTACTTGGCTACTGGAGTAGTAAAAGTATTATTAGGGAATGGAATTCTGTCTACTACTAAAGATATATTCCAAGCAGCATTTATACTTTCTTCATCAGCTAGATTAACAACACCAGGGTATTCACGTATTTCTACCTCTTTTGTATCTAGATCTAATATATACCCATCACTAGTCTGTGCAAATTGCCAAGTGTATATTATAGAATCTCCCTGCTGAGTAGTATTAAAATCTGATAGTCCTGCTGGGTAAGATAGCTTACCCAATAACGGTTGAGACATAACTGCCGCAAAGCCTCTTATACTACCATTCATAGGAGTAACTAATAACTCTAAAGTATTTGAGCCCGCTGCTGGACCTCTACTTAGATTATTTATAGTATATCTAATAGTATCTACGCTCTCGTCATTATTAATTACAACCCTAGTATACTCAGGTAAGGTAGTACTAGTAGTAGATATTATTCTATATAATAATTCATAAGAGGCAACATCCCTACCCACTATTGGAGGAAACTGCACTGTAGCACTTATGGAAGCGCCACCAGTAGTATCAATAAATATTCTTTCAACTATGTCTAGATAAGATACCTTACTCAATTTTATACCGTCTACTAGCAGCAGACCTCGGATAGTTGAACTTACTCTATTATATCTATTTATAGTGGTAGCCTCTACTATATAATTCTGAGGAGATAATCCTAATAGTTTTCCGTAATCGTCTACCTTAGCTGTAGTATATCTTACTCTATTCTTCTGAAATAAATAGTACACTCCCGTATTAGCTAGGGAGTACGTATAAGGGTAAGAACTATCATAATCAACAGTAAAAGAATTAGAAGTTATATTAGATATGCTACCTTCTAAATCATCTGAAATGTTTATAAGATAATAACTAAGAATATTATCAGGTATGGGCTTATCTAAAGTTATTTTATACAGAGAGTTAGAAGTTAGATTATTACTAAAAGAGTTAGAATCGGATTGATATGAGGTATTTACAACCGAGTATGTATTATTGAATATAGATAGAGATACTAAATCATTAGCTTCTATTGCGGGTACAGTATAATCATCTACTAGTACGGATACTTGAGTTGCATTAACTAAAGAAGATATTGTTAGTGTTAAGGGAGAATTTATGCTCCATATATAATCATTAGTTACTATATCATCTATGAAAACTCTAATAGCGCTTCTAAACTTAGGAGCTTTTCTTAGCGTAAACGTATAGCTAGATAACCCAGAAACATTGGCAACTTGAGTAAATGTTTTATACGATCCAGATACATATAAAGAGTTGGTATTTACATTATTAGCTCTTAAAGTTTGGGATATTGTTATATAAACTGGGGCATTAACTATTAAATCACTAATCTGTCCAGAACTAGTATTTTTATTATACAATGTTATAGTATTGCTAGACACATTATATGATTTTATTTCTATACTAGAGTTAGAAGCACTGGAATAATACCCTGAGGAACCTTCTATACTAGCGGACTCAGCATACTGAGTTATCGGAAGTTTAATAAAAGTATTACTTTCTCCAACTAGGCTTGGTACTGCTAGTACGTGCACTCCGTAATTATCATCTGTTAATAAGTTTAGACTACGTACATTTAGCACTATAGAACTAGCATTAGAAGAGTAGGAATCACATAATATAGGTATAGAACCAATAACCGTAGTAAATCCGTTTTTACCAGCATAGATTACCGATTCTGAATTGGATAAGAAAGATGTGTTAGACGTTTGTATTGTATAAAAAGACATTGCTTATCCTTGTGTTAGTACGTCAATAATATTAGTTATTGCGCCATAATTTATTACAGTTGTAACTGGTACATTATAATTAGATGAATCTACTGAAGCATTAAATACCGCCGAATAAGATATTGTGCCTTCGTTAGTTTTGGCAGGTATAGACCTCAATGAAAGTACGGGAGGCGGCGGAGTAACATAGTTTAAATTTAAAGAGCTAGAGCTAGTGGCAGATATAGCTGCGTTGTCTATAACTGATAGTATAGAAGATTCATATTCAGTAGCTGTAATATTTACTTTACCTTCTGTAAGTATAGTCAGCTCGTCTACTTTAAATAATTTATCAGATTTTTGTAGAAAAATATTATTAATGTCTATCTCACCTAAAGCCCAAATATCGCCGTTAGAAGGAGATGTATCTGAAGTGAAAGTAGTATAAGGGGAGAATACTTTGGTGGACAGGTTCATTTTAGATAATACGTTTACGTTTAATAAATCATATCCTGAGTAGGTAAAAGCAGAAGTATTAAATTGGTAATTAGTATTACTTAGTATATAGTAATCTATAGTGTTTTTTTGTTGTCTGAATATTTTTATACCTAAAGGATAAGTATTACTAGTAAAAATACTGCTAGACATAGAAGGACTAGTGTAGTGTTCTAAATATACTGTGCCGTTAGAAGTAGAGGAATTACTATGAACTACCCCACCATAACCATAAGAAGTATTGGATATTTGCTGAGAAACAGATATAACATCTCCAACCTCTAGATCACTAGCATCTGCAAAAGCGGTAAATTGCACTTTTCTTTTCAATAGACTATTTGAGTCTAAAATATACCTAGCTAACCTTATTGCTTGACTCTTACGTGTGCAAGCTACTGCTTCAATAGAAATTCTTTTCTCATAGTCTATGAGTCTTGGATTTTCAGAATCTAAAGTTAGAGTTTCTTTCTTAAAATGGTTGTTCAAGTTTACGTATGAAACATCCACTCCGGTAACTATATCTTCTTCTCTAATACCAGAAAGTTTAAAGGAGTTTTTATCTATGTTGGTTTCGTTAAATAACGCTACAGGTAGAGTATCTGGCCTATCTACTATTAAACGTATTCTACCACCTGAACTAGAGATAACGCCCCTAAACGAAGAAGCGATCGCTGATAGTAAAGAATAACCGTCCGTAGTGTCAGTTATACTAATACCAGATACAAATCTACGCTCTAATATTTGAGTGCCTTCAGGGAGTCCTATTAAGGTTTCTAGCGTTCCTGTTAGAAAACCGTTAGGTTTAAATCTAAAACTACCGTCTGCAAAGCCTTTTACACCTACAAATCGTCCTGTATATGAATCTACAGCATCACAATATTGCGCTACTGAATAAAAATTATACTTGTCTATAGCAGATTCTGGTATGTTAAATACATTAGTTAGTATATATTTTATTATCCATACTGGGTTTTCTGTCCAATCACTCTTGTAAGATCCGTCCCACGGTCCTAGGTATATAAGCGGATTAGCCTCTGTGAGAAGTGTATCGCCTGAATTTTGAAGTCGATATCCTCTAGTAGTATAGCTATCTGCACCGGTTGAAGGTACTTCAACCTGCCTCCAATCAACTTCACCATCTTTAAGTATTGGTTGATTGTAGTTACTAGGAACGTCCACTATGAGACCTTTAATTAGTGAAGAGAATGTAGGTATAGAATCTTTTCTAAAATCAGTAGATTTAACTGCATAACCTGCTAAAGCGGTTCTTGGATATGAAAAAGCTGTTTTTCTTATCTCATCAAAACCTACGACCTCTATCTCACTTGTATATCCGTCTTCCGCAACATCATCACTTATCTTAATCACAGAAATTCTATAACCGTTATTAGTTTTTTTGGAATCTGGAATCTTTATCTCTAATTCGGTTGCCATTCCTCCTACTACTAAGCTAGTAACAACCATGCCGCCTCCAGCAATATAGTTATTAATATTTGACAGCTCAGTGCTTGGATGTATTAGCACGGCTACAATAAGTTGACTAGAATCATCTCCCGTAGTTCCTGTAGTTTTTAGGTCTGTTACATTGAATTTAACTTTTATACTATCTATAGGAGTCAGACCGTCAGTGGGGCTAGTAGGGTAGAATAATAATGAAGTAACTGCAGGAGCTACTACGTCAGGATTAGAGGATAGGCCGCTTTTTAATATAATAGGGCTATTAAATCTTATATTATTAACTAGTTCTCTGCCAAATGCTGGCATAGTTCGTTGTGTCAGAGTGCCGGTATTATATGATGTAGAAAATATTTCTGATTTTGTATTGTTAGTAGTAAAGTTAATTAAATCATCTATGTACCTATCATCTATTTCTATATCTTGAGGTCCGTTAGGATTAATTCTATATATAGGTCCTTCCCCTATAGCTAACTGAGTAAATAGTATATCAGAACTTTTACTCGTATTTGGGTTTAAAGCACTAGACCCATCGAAGCTTACTGTTAGTGTAGAGCCTACGCTCTCTACGCTACCTCCACTTATAAAAGGTATTAGAGTATTGTTTATTAAAAAATATTGTTTATTCATACGTAGTCTACTACCCTAATATTATCTATTCCGCCTCTTTGTATATGTTTTACAAAATTATTTATTAAAGCACCGCTAGTTCTTACTAAACCAAAATGTAAAGGCACCGGAAGGCCTAATCCTGATGTAGAGGCAATGCTACCAAAACCTGTAGTGGGATCTTCATTTCCTTCTAGTGTACCATCAGCCCTATTTAATCTTCTCTGTGCAAGATCAAATGCAATTTGACCTTGACCAAATAAAGAAGATTCAGTTACTCGCTTAGCAAGACCAGTTAAAGCAACAGCCTGATTACTCATAGTACTACTAGAGCCGTATAGTATCTGTAGATTACCTATACTGTCCATACTAGAAGCCCCACCAGAAATAAGTGGGCCAATTATAATTTTATCTGTTGTTATAGAAAATTTTAACATATCATAAGTTATAAGTTTATCTGAATCCAGTATGAATACATTACTAAACCTATGTAGTATAGGTTTAAATAGTACTTTTATGGCAGACACTATATCTTCATAAGTATCAGCATTGATACTAAATACATCTAGACCTACTACTTTATTTATCGGAGGTAGAAATTGTAAGGTGGTTTTCATTTAAACTCTCAAACTTTATATTATTATCTTCTAGCCAATACTTATAAAACTTAGTACCGAAACCAACTATAAAAGAATACTCAGTGAATATTGTACTGTCTGCATCTTTATAACTAGGTATAGGATCAGAGCTTCCTGGGTGGGAATGAAAAAATCCCCATATGTCATCTTTATACTGTAATATTGTAATAGGGTCGACTATAAAAGAAGTTTTAGGGTTATTACTAAGATTTCTACAGGGTATATAGTTAAAGCTATTAGTTATAATACCGCAGGCTTCCCTAGGAAAGTCTTTTAAAGAATGATTACCCATTGAGGTAATCAGATCATTATATTTATTCATTTTTTATACCAGGAAATCCGCCAAAATTATATAAATTTTTTCTAAGAGTACAGGCGGTAAGAGTCTTTGAACATATGTCTAAAGACTGGCTACCGACACTTTCATTAGTATACGAGAAGTAACCATTTGCAGTCACCGGTGGATTGCTACCTGGTATAGTGCCTGTTCCAGAAGAGGGGTATTTACATTCTGCACCTTTGTACTTCCAAGCACACACAGTATTTACAAACTTTCTTTTTGGTAACTTCATTTTAAAATATTGTAACCAGTTAGTCAAACTAAATTTTGCAACAAACTCATCAAGTTCATCTAACCTATTAACCGTATATACATACTGAACATAAGAAGCAGGATCCGCACTAGGATTTACTATTAATAATTTAGAACCGCTAGGTAGCGAAGATAAGTTAGTATTACTAAAATAAATAGCATTGCCTTCTATAGCTGTTACCGTACTTGTGTTAGTAGTAGTATTAGATGTTACCGTATCTCCAACTCTATAAGGTAGTGAAGAATAAGTATTTGCAGAGTTAGCAGAGGACGCTCTTACTATAGAATACTCAGGCCAGTGATCTAAAAATTTAGCATAAGTAAGCTTTACTTCTACAACTGCGCCAAGTAAATCTCTAGTATCAGACTTTAAAGCTGTCCAAGTATCATTGAAAGACTTGGTGGACGTATAATCCCACGCAGCATTAGTTCCTCTAGTTGCTGCTACGCCCGAGTTATAAAAAGCATTACCAGGTATCGTTCTGGGATCAATATTTTGTACTAATTCATTATTAACTGTAGCAGTATAATTGTTGCTAGCATTGTATCCAAGTAAGTTTTTATTTTCCACTATAGAGGCGATAGTACCATCGAAATTAGATACTGTCATATTTAGTTCGCCTATTTTACCTGAACTATCTACACTAATGTCACCGCCATCTATAGCTATAACTCTATAATTAATACCATTAAAAGTTACTGAGTAATTAAAATCGCTATACGCTTCTCCTAGCACTTCTGCAAACCTTATAGGAAAACCAGAAGGCCAAGGAAAGGTATCACCACTATTACTAGGATTGCCGTTTGCATTAGGAGGATACCACTCACCGGGGTAATAAATAGTGTATAATTTTACAAGAGGAGTTTGTATTGTAGAATTTTTTTCTGCTATATATGGGTTATTATATATAGCTGAAATAGTACTAGTGGCTGTGGTTGTTTCGGTAGAGTGAGTAGAGGATATAAAAGATGAGGCCTCCACATTACCTGATACGGTCTGTATTATAAGACTAGTTACTGAAGTATCTGGAAATACATATTCAACAGTCTCATCAGTATTAGTATTTTTTAATTTTGTTCTAGGTATAAACTTTATACTACTTGAACTGCTTCTTACATAATACTCTTTATTAAGTATGTCTCCGTCTACATATACCTGTATAGAATCATCTGGAACACTATCATTAGGTATAGTAAATGTATTAGTAGTACCGTTTATTAAAGCTGTTACATCAGAGAATACATTATAAGATGCCAGCAATATGCTATTACTGCGTATAGTCTCTCCCACCACGTACGTTTGATACACATTAGCTAATTTTATTTTTAGATTACTACCAGATTTTGTTATTATTTCACCTACAGTAAGACTAGTAGCTCCTATAGTAGAGTTACCAGGATTAAAAAGAGATGAATCATTTACTTGTATTATGTAGTCATATGCTCGTGTAGACATTATGTATAGCTCTCTGCTAAGTTAAAAGATACGGTATATATATTAGTAGTTAAGCTAGAAGTAGTTTGTACTTCTGTAACCTGTAACTGACCTGTAAACCTTACTTGAATTGTACCAGAAAGTCCTATGTATGACAAATCAAATTCAAAAGATTCTAGGTCTCCGCTCCTAGCTCTATAAAAATTTTCAATAGCTTGCTTGTACACACCTGTTACGTTTGTGTATTGTAGTGAAAATTCTCTCTTAGATCTTCTACTTATAGCCCTTCTTCTCTCATAACCTACTTGACTAGTAAAAATTGCATTAGTAAACTGCTCAGTTGTACCAAAACCTCTATCTGGTTTTCTACTAGTCATAGTATAGGTGTTTCCACCTATACTATATGTTGCATCACTTGGGTACGTAGCCATTATCTAATACTCCTTAATTGTCTTTTAATAGGCCCATTGTTTCTTAGATCTTCTAGTATAATATCTATAACTATTTTACCGTTTTCTCTTCTAACTTCTGGTGTTCCTACCGATGTTTGAGAAGTTCCATTATTATTTATGTTAACTTCCACATCCATATCTCCGCCAGTATCTCCAGTAGAATTAAGTCTTATAGCGCTGTCTACACCCATACGATCTACTGCTTGCTTACGAAGTACGAACTCTCCTGGCTCCAACATGGCTGAGACGGAGTCTCTTTGCCCAGACACTAACCCGCCAGAAGCAAATTGGTAGAACCTAGAAGAATCTCCATATCCTGCTGGAGAGGCCAGACCGGGTATTCTATAGCCGGCGCTCTCAGCCGTAGAAGCAAAAGGATTCTTCACATTAAAATCTGATACTCCTACGTCTTCTCCATAACCAGCACCATCAACAGTAGCTGAGAATAATCGTCCATTAGCATCTCTATAGTTTCCAGTCTGTAAAAATTTATTTGTATACACGTTGCTAGCAATACCCTCGCCTAAGGGTTTCAGTATGGGATTACCGACGTCGGTAACTCCTGGTTTTTTTATATATCCGCCAAATGACGATGTTATAGATTTATAACTAGCTGGATTTTCGTTACTTAACATATAGAAATCAAAGAACATACTTTTAGCCGCATTCATTGCATCTACATACTCACGTACTACTGTAGAACTTAATCCCGCTATGTTAGGGTCTGTTTTCATTATATTACTATTGTTACCTAATAGTTTTAGGGCTTGATTAGTTCTTGCAGCAAAACCGCCTCGTACTTGTGTTTCAGATTTAGTATCTGGCCCATAACCTACATCGTTAGATTCTGCATTTAGGGCAGACCCGTCTGATAACATAAATCTTATATTATTTAAGGGTATATTTTTAGAACTTGCACCAGCAGCACCTATACCAAAACTAGCTTTGGATATAGAAGATAGACCTCTTTTCTCTCTAGGTATACTTCCTAGAGCAGTTGTACGGCCAAGAGAACTAAACATATTATCAGCTTCCGTTGAGTTGCTGCCTGCTAGCCTATATCCTTGACCGTAGTTCCAAGGGTATATAACATTACCAGGAGAGTCCATTCTTATGAAGCTACCAGGAGCTACAGCACCGGCTTTAAAGCTAGGAATAGATTTAAAGCCGCTATATAGTTTATCTGCTTCTTCTTGAGGGAATAACCCGCCATACGCACCAGCATCCTTATTAAAGAATTCTAATAAGTTGGTTTTAGGATTACGTGACCCGCTTCCTCCATTTTTACGCAATAGGCTTGCTTCAGCAGGATTTATGTGTGCTATTAGAGAATCACCCATACGACCCATCGAACTTAAAGCTTTATTTATGTTTCCTGTATTATTTATTTCGTCAAGTAGATTCTTACCTACTCCTTTAACTGCAGAAGCTTTTAGTACGTACTCACCATTAGATAGATGCGCAGGTATACTATCACTAGTATTCGATCCTGGACCGCTTACATAACCACCAGTAGCAAAGGTCTTAGTTTCATACCCTACACCACTTGTTACAGCTTTTATAGCAGGATACTTAGCACTATTAGTGGCTATGGTAGCTAGATTAGCACTATCACCGCTACCTAATGCAGCACTCACAGAAACCGATCCTTTAACCTGAGACGCAGTATTTAAGACTACAGTATCCCAAGCTGTTTGAAGTCTAGTAGCTAAACTAGTTATCGCTGTGTTGGCGTTAGTTATTAACCCTGTTACAGTGGTAGCACCTGTAGTAACATCAAACAGTCCGTTCAACGAAGTTGTAAGACTAGTAAAGTTAGTAGCCAGAGTAGCAACTTTAGTTGAGGTAGTATTAGCATTGTCACCTAGTGTAGTAGTTCTTGTAGCTAAAGTAGATATTATAGTATTTAACCCAGTTGTTGAGTTTATAGTGGTTCCTACTGCGTCAAATGCTGCAACAGCGTTTTTAAATGCAGTTACCTTACTAGTTCTATCTGCGGTTAACACATCTGCAATTCCAGCTATAGCGGGTGTAAGCGTATCTTTTATGCTAGTTATATAAGTCTGTATACTTCCACCTACCCCAGCTGTTGTGCTTAATGTAGGTACAGTAAAGTTACTAGCTGTATTCATATTAGTTAAGAAACTTTGCAGACTATTACCAACAGTACCAGCAGTAGTTACAGCTATAGCAGGAGTTGTAAATCCTGTAGCTGTGTTTAGGGATGCTAAGAATGCCACCATAGTAGCCCCAATAGTACCCGCTACAGTCTTAGTTAGTCCAGGAGCTGTAAATCCAGTAGTAGTATTTAGAGCATTTAAGAAAGCGTTTAGCGATCCACCTATAGTACCTGCTGTAGTAATTGTTATTGCTGGTGTAAGAAAGCCAGTAGAAGTTGTTAATGTTGCTAGGAAGGCAGCCATTGTACCGCCTATGGTACCTGCAGTAACTTTAGTAAGGGCAGGAGCTGTAAATCCTGTTGAGGTGTCTAGTGATGCTAAGAAAGTAGACATACGATTACCTACACTACCTGCAGTAGTAGCAGTAAGTGTAGGTGCTGTAAATCCTGTAGCTGTATTGAGTGCTGCTATGAATGCCACCATACTAGCACCAACAGTTCCGGCAGTAGCAGTAGTTAGAGCTGGTGCTGCAAAGCCTCCAGCAGTGTTTAAGCTGGTTAAGAACGCAGCCATACGGTTACCTACACTATTAGCAGTGCCAGTAGTAAGCGTAGGCTCAGTAAATCCAACAGAAGTATTTAGAGCGTTTAGGAATGCTACCATTCCTGCACCAATAGTACCCGCAGTAGCAGTAGTTAGAGCTGGTGTTGCAAATCCAGTAGCTGTATTTAAGCCGGTTAAGAACGCCGACATACGGTTACCTACTGTATTAGCAGTGCCTGTAGTAAGTGTAGGAGCAACAAAACCAACTGTGGTATCTAGCGCAGATAAGAAAGAAAGTAACCCATTTCCAATAGTTCCTGACGTACCGGTAGTTAATGTAGGTGCAGTAAATCCAGTAGTAGTATTTAACGCAGTTAAGAAGGCAGCCATTCTATTTCCTATAGTACCTGCTGTAGCAGTAGTTACTGTAGGAGTAGTAAGAGTAGTGTATCCTCCTATAGAAGATAAGAAGGTTTCTAGCACTAGACCTACGCCTGCCGCCTTATTTAGTGTTATAGCAGTATACTTATTAGAATCGTCTATACCTTTAATATAAGAATTTATAAGAAATCCTAATGTATTAGCAGTATCTTTATTTATAGTTATTGCAGTATAATTACTGGAAGTGTTTATAGATTTAACATAATCGTTTATAATCTTTCCAACGCCTTCAGAAGTAGTTAGTGTAGGTACTGTAAAGTTTGTTTTAGCTAGGCCATTTATGAAAACTTGAACTGCACTGACTACTCCAGAACTGTTTGTACCTATAGCAGTAACTAATGTACCAAGACTAGTAGTTAAGGAATCTACTGCCAATCCTAAAGATGAGCCTTGTTTTTGTAGCACTGAGTACGCAGTTGTTATAGCAGCTAATTGGTTTGTAAATCCACTTAATGGTCCACCAGACATAGTTAAAACATCAAATCCTTGAACTACTAAAGTATTTAGTAATGAGTTTCTGAACTTCTCAAAAACTCCACCGCTACCATAGAATATTGCTAACCCGTCGGTATCTAGATACTGAACTAAATTGGCAGAGAAGCCTTTAAATCTATCAGTTATTTGTAAAGAGTAAATATCTAATTCATTTGCTATAAGCTTTATAGGCTCTATTATGCCTACGAAAGGATTTGTTATGTTAGTTATTTCTTTACCTACAGAAACTAGACTATTATAATATGCAGTTACATCAGCTATAGCACCGGATATAAGAGACTCTCTAGTTGCGTTAAACTCCTCTCCTGCATACTTAACGGCTGCAGCATTCTGTGCGGCACTTTGTATAGTAGCTAGGAAAGCAGCATCTAGACCCGATACTTCGCGATTAAGCTCTATTGCAGAGCCGGCTAATTCAGTAAGTAAAGTAGCGATGCTTATAACTCTATCTTCTTCATCAAATCTAGCTTGATTTAAATCAAAATTAGCCTCAGCTAGTAGTCTAGTTATCTGCTCTAGGTCTGACTGAGAACGAACAAATTCTATAGAAGCATCTTGTAGTTTCTGTATTGTTTCACTTTCTGTACGTCTAGTGTCTACTAGTTTAGACCCTAAGGTTTGAATAGTGGAATCTGCGTAGGCTAGATCCATAAGAGCAGATTCTCTAGTAGATATTAATGCTGTATATTCTTTTTCGGTCTTAGCAAGAGTATTAAATTCTGACTGTAGTGCTCTTTGTTGTGAGGTTAGTTTTCCAAATTCTAAGAAAGAAGCAAAATCAAAAGGTTTAGAAGATAAAGTATCTAATTTATCTTGTATGTCTTGTATCTGAGTAGTTACTTGGGTAGAAGTTTTCCCACTTAATTTATTTGCTTTTTCGAACTCTAAGACTGCCTGAGCAGCGGTCTCATATGCGCCCTTAGAAGCGTCTCTTAGATCTAGTATTTCATTTCCACTAGTGGCTACGTCTTTTAAGGTAGTATCATATATTTTTAATATATCTAAGCTTTTTTCTTGGAAGCTATCTAATAAGTCAATTAAGGTACTGCCTATATCGTCTGTAGTAGATACTAGATTATCTAGTAATTCAGTGTATATATCTGCTATTTGACTCGCCGTATCTTCTACTGCCTCTACTAAGGCAGAGTATACTTGTACAGTGTCTACAGTAGTACTCTGTAGTAGGTCAAGCACGTCCACGTACTGAGTAGCAGTTATAGTACTGGATGAGTATAGTGAATCTAGCTCTGACAATACAGAATCAAAGTTATCTATTATGTCAGTTCCACTAGCGATATTATTTATTAAGGATGTTATGCTAAGCACAGTATCATCTATAGTAGCTTTACCCAGCATCTGTGCTAGTTCTAATGAGCTAGTAGAAGCTTTTGAAAACTGAGGAGTAGCAGCAGAATTCGTAACTTCAGAAAGACTCTTATTAAAGTCTCTGCTGATTTTTACAAAGCTTTTTATTGCCTTAACTCTATCTGATTCTTCCAATACAGCTAATCTAGTCTCCGCAGATAGTCTAGTTATAGAGTCTATTCTATCTGTGTCGGCTATTACAGCTTTTAATTGAGCAATATCTAGAGACTCTAAGAAAGCTTTAACTTCTAGAGCGCCTAACTCTGCTGACTTAGCTACGTTATCTATAGCCTCAGATATAGTTACTGCCGATATGTTAGCAGAAGTTTTATTTAATTGTGACAGCACACCTTCTGCTTGTGAATTTCTAGCAACTGCATTCTCTATTACAGCAGCTAGTTCTATAGAAGATTGTACTGCTGGGTTCTTTAGTATATCTATACTATCTTGTAGGTTTTTACCTATAGAAGTTATAAAATTACTTAGCTGAGTGTTTAAAGCATAATCAATTATCTCAGAGGCTTTTGCAGCAGAATAACCAGCCGCCTCTAAGGCAACGTTAAAACTGCCAACACTAGAAACTATGTTAGCAACTGCTAGAGATCCAGCATTAAGTTGCTCTACGGCGGAAGTAACAGATTGTAGAACTCCATCGGTACCTTCGGCTAATCCAAGCTGAGCAAGAGCATTTCCTTTTAATTTTTGTTCTAGTAGCTTATATCCTTCTGAAGAAGAACCTAATACATCCTCTGCCTGAGTTTTAATATCTTTATACTGTTGCGCTATTGAAGAGGCTGCTGCCTCTGAGCCGGCAGTTATTTGAGCTAAAGCATCTTCCATAGTTACAGGAGTGGCTTCTCCTAAGTCTTGTAACACTTTACTAAACTTATCCGCATACTCAAGTACATACTGAAGTCTTTCTATAGTTTTTTCAGAATTTCCACTACTTACAAACTTGTCTATAGCAGATTGTAGGATAGAAGCATTTTGAAGTGTTTTATCTACCTCTAAGCTACCTTGTCTAAGTCCCTGTACAAAACTGTCCAGATAGAATTTTGCTATTCCTTGTATGTCTGATTGACTCGTTCCACTGCCGCCCTTCGAGAATGATTGTCCGCCCTCAAACGATAAGCTAGCACCAGTAATTTTATCTTTCTTAAGACCAATACTAGTATTAACTACATCTTTAAAAGCTATACCAACAGATTTTAAACTGTCTACAAAACCTGTAAGAGTTTCACCAGCTATATTATTTAAACTAGCTGCAGTGCCTTTAGATACTTTCTTCTCAGAAGTACTAATTGTGGCAAAACCAGAACCAGTTAATTGTCCGGAGGCACTAGCCGTAGGAGTCTTACTAAATAGTCTACCTATAAGAGCACCTACAACAGCGCCTAGCACGGGTACTACAAGACCAGCAGCCATACCTAAAGCTGTACCAATACCTGTAGATAGTGCGCCTATGATAGGAGCAGTAACTAGTTGGCTAGCAAATATAGTACTTATAGCGCCGCCAATAGCACCGCCTATAGAACTACCCATACCAGGGTCTTTAGTTAGTGCTCCTACAAGAGATCCTATTTGGAATCCTTGGAATGCGCCGCCCAGGGCCTTACCTGCACTAGTTAGGAATGCTGAAGTAGAACCTCCAGCACCGCCTAAGTTAGCAGGTCTTGGCATAGGACGTATAATGCCGCCAGAAGAATTATATCCAGCACCAGAAGCTTTAGCAATGTTAGATCCGGCTGTGTTTAGAACTTTTCCGGCGTTAAATAGGCCACTTACGGCATTAGATAATCCTTTGAACATGCCAGAGAACTGATCTAAGCCAAAGGCATTCATTATCGCCTGACCCATATCTGCGCCTGCAAAAGGAGAGGAACCGCCACTTAAGGAACCAATTACACTTTGTATTTGCTTTGCAAAAGCACCTAGCTTACCTGTAGCTACATCTGTAACCATAGCTATTATTTTTTGCATTTCTGCTAATTTATTTTCGTATTCTAAGCGTATTTCAGTTGCTCTAATTAGTTGTGCTTCTAGATCTAGCTTACGCTCTTCTAAAGTTTTAACATAAGTATCTAGTCTTAATCTGTCACTAACTGTTTTAGATAGCTCTAGTGCTTTCTTTTTCTGATCTAATATACTTCTAATTAGTACTTTACTTGATTCTAGTACACTACCTTCTCTACCGCCAATTGAAGATATATATTGTTTTTGACTTTCTAGGAGGGTTTCTGTTGCAGTTTGTAACTCTTCTCTTAGAGTTACTTCTTTTGATAGAAGATCCGTAGATTTAGATTGAGCTTCCTGTAGTTTTTCAGAAGTAGCAGTAAGAGCTTCATTTATTATACTCTCATTTACTTTTGCTTGTTCTATTTTCTTGGTCTGTTGAGCTACTAAGTAGTCTCCAATTTTCTTAACTACAGCACCGGCAAAATCTTGTAATGCAGAAGCAGCTGCTTGAGTAGCCTCATCCATTGCTTGACCGTATGTAGCAGCAGCATTAGCTGCTCGTAACTTTAATTCTTTTTCGCGCTTATCTATTTCCGCTAATTCCATAGCAGCACCAGCTGCTGGTGCTTTTGCTTTAGCATCAAAAGCAGCTAATTCATTATCTCTTATTGTTACTAGATCTATTTTTCTTTGTTCTAGTAGTGCAAGTTCATCTTGTGCTGCCCCTAAACTTATAGCTGAGTTTTGCTTTATGCTTGAGAATATAGCTCCTGTCTCTGTATTCACATCCCCATAAATACTATCTAGTTGTGCTTCTACAGTAGGTAATAACTTGTCAATTTCACCTAGACTACTAGTTAAATCTATATTACCTACAGCAGCGGATAACTCAATTCCCGCCTCTTTTAGAACAGTGTTAAAAGAATCTGCTACTACTTTAGGCAGATTATTTAAGAATCCTTCAAACACGGTAGCTTGATGTCTTACAGAGTCTGCATTGGCTTTTAACGCTTCATATTCAATTCTAGCACGTGCCCCGTCAAGCTTAGCTTGATTTATTTGAAGATCTCTGTCTGATTGTATTCTACTTACTTCTGCTTTTTGCTTTAATATGTTTTGTTCTACTTCTATAGCGGCAAGTCTTTGTTGGTCTATAAGCAATTCGCGTTCTGCAGCAAGTACTTCTGCAGAAGCTGCGGCAGCTCCGCTCTTGGCCTTCTTTTCTTCTTCTAGAAACTGTCTGTCTATTTCTATTAGAGCTAACTCATCTTTGTATGTTTTTTCTGCTTGTTGTTTTTGTAGCTCTATAAGCTGCATTTGATTTATAAATATACCACCAAGTGCAGCAATAGAACCAGCTAAGTTAGTAGCAGTGTCAGCACCTTCAAATAGTGTAGCAGCTTTCTTACCTTGTTCTATTAAGAACTGTAGTTTTCTTTCTTGACCCGTAGCTTCAATTTTATTTAACTCAGCTTGGAATTCTATCTCTTGCTTCTTTAGCGTGAGCATGCGTTCTTGGGTAGATAACCCACTAGAACCTGAAGCAGATTCTTGAGCTTTCATAAGATTAAGCTCTGATTGCTTAACCGCCATCTCATTTTGAATAGTTCCAGCTTCTTTTGCTAATGCTACTTCTTGTCTTCTTAGTTGAAGAGTGCTAGTGTCGCCGGCTATTTTAATAGCTAGAGCACTAAGAGAATTAGCTTGACTAGCTGCTGCTGCAGATATACTATTTATTCTTTCTAACAATTCTCCAAATTTATCTACTATAGTATTTATATAATCTGCGTATGCAGCTTTCTGCTCTTGTGCAGACGAAGTAGCTGCAGCAGTCATGTCTATTTGCTTACCTTCCAGGTCTAGTACTAGTTTGTCAAACTCTGCTTTTCGTGCAGCTAGTTCAGCTTGTAGACTAGCTATAGCCGCATCGCCTGCTTCTTTTTCCATAGCCAACTTACTATCATAGTAGCTTTGTTCTGCGTCTTTTTTCTTCTTTAGGTTATCTAGTTCTAAATTCAATACATCCAGCGCAGCCGCAGCCTGTTCATTTATAGTTTGAGCACCTAGTGTTTTTAAAGATCTATAAGCAGAGTCTATCTCCTTAATTGAGTCTTGTAATTCTGCTTTTTTAGCAGAGAAATCGCTAGCAGCAGATATTTGTATGTTTGGGCCTGTTGCAGCTCCTGTAAGTCTAGCTTGCTCGTCTAGAAGAGCTTGATATTCTGTTAAGAACGCCTTTTTCACTTCGCTATCACGCTCTATTAGTTCATATTGATCTATCAGCTGACGTGCTGCGCGCGTAGCTTTTTCGTTTTCTAACGTTAAGTTAGCATCTAATTGTTTCTTATCTATACCAGCTTTTAGTACGATAAGATCTGCTTGACTCCTATTAGCTGCAATGTCGCCGTCTATTCTAGTCAGCGCTACAGTTTTCTCGTTTTCTATTATTTGTAATCGTAATGCATTTATACGATATTGATCTGCTAGCTCTCGAGCAGCTACTCCAAATAAGGTTGCAGCATTTTGTTTTTGAAGTTCCAGTATCTTGATTTCGTTAGATACTTTTTCATCTGCTATCTTTTTTTCTGCAGCTATTATGTCTAACTGACTTGTTAGACTGTCTCTAGCACCTTGCAGTTGTGCGCTGAATAGGTCAGATTGCGCACTTGCTAGATCTACTTGCTTTGAGTAAGTTTCAGATAGAACACTTGCTATATTAGTAAAATCTCCAGCACGTATAGAAGCTTCCGCTATAGCAGGGTCGCTTTGAGCTTCTAGACTGGCAATTCTTATACCATAGGCCTTAGACTGTAAGTCTAATAGGGCTTGTTGTTCTTGTCTTTGAGCTTTTAACTTATCCAATGCCGATTGGGCCGCAGCTTCTTCGAGCGCAGCCTTAGACTCTATTGCAGATATTTCTGTTTCTCTTTGTTTTACAACAGCATCAGAAAGCTGTTTCTGAATATCTAGGCTTCTACTAATAAATTCAATTTGACGTTCTTTGGTAGTAGTATCGTTTTCTAGGTCTGTTATTTGTCTAGTTACTTCTAGTTTATCCGCAGCTATAGCATTCTCTGCTCTAGATATAGTTAGTGAATCTTGTTGATTTGATAGCTTAAGGTTTAGCTGTGCTAATTCCTGCCCCAAAGAGAATACTTGGGACTTGCTATTTATTAATAATTCTTTTCCTAACTCAACTACTGCAGCTAGTGATTTAGTATATAGCTCATTTTTTAGTAATGCATCTGAGGTAACATTAGCTACATCTACCCAACCTTTTGTAGTCTGTACTTGAAGCTTGCCGTTAACTACTTGCAGATCTCTGGATTTAGCTGCTATTTGCTCTAGACTTTTTATATCTTCTTTTGCAACACTTTGTAACTGTTGTTTGATAGAGTCACTTAAGTTTGTTTTTGAAAGTTGAGAATTTAGTGCAGCTAATTCTTGTCTATAACTATCAGCTGCTTGTGTTTGTTGAGTAAGTTGTTTTATAACTGCAGTACTAGCGCTAGTACCAGATTCTGCACTACTAATTGCAACAGAAAAATCTAAAGCTGACATACTCTCTTTGGAGTATTTACTTGCAAAAGCAATTTTGCTAGCTAAATCAATGTATCCCTGTCCTGAGCTCTTAAGGGCGACTAGAAGTTGGTTTAATGAACCTACAGTATCAAGATTATTTTCTATGTTATCTATCTGCGCACCAGATAAAAATCTTATGGCTTTTGCCACTATACCAGTCTCTTTAGCAACATCAGCATTAACGTCTCCGTAATCTCTTGCGGATACTGCAGCCTCATCTAGAGACGAGGCTACTGCTGCTGTTAGCTGCGAAAACTCTTCTTGTGTTATGCTACCACTGAATAGTCTATCTTGCAGAGTTTTATAGTTGCCAGCTGCTCTAGTAGTGGCATCAGTTAAGCTAGAGTTTACTTCTACGTATTTTTTTGAAAACTCATTTGTAGACTCTCCGGTAGCTGCCAGAGCCATCCTAAACTCTTCCCAGCCTTTAGCAGTTCTTCCTACAGTTTGCAGAGCAGCAATTTGATTAGCAGTAAGGGTTTTATCTGAGGCTATTAGTTGATCTATACTTCCTTTAGCTCCAAGTACTTTATCTTTGAAATCTGCAAATTCTTTTGGATCTAAGGTATCACCTATTCCAAGAAATCCTCCACTAGTAAAAGCGTCTCCACTAAGTATGTCGGCTAGTTGATTTTTAATTTGGACTACTGCAGCAGCACCACCTCTTCCACCTCCTGGAGCTACAATAGGCTTAGCTAATGCAGAAGCAGCAGCGTTAGGATTATTGGCATTTTCTAGCGCATCTAAAGTTTCTTGAGTTTTGGTATCAGAAATAATGCTAACCGTAATAGTTTTGTTATTGGGAATAGCGGCCATTACAGTACCGATACCTGTAACTGCGTCATAAGCTACTTCGAAATTCTTATATATATCTTCTACACTTCTACCCATTGAAGTAGCTGCAATACTTGAAATGCTAAGACTATCTCTAACTTTTATAGTTTCTATAGCTGTTCGTACTTGTAGATCTAATGCTTTTTTCGCCTCACCGTTAAATAGCTCCGCACCATTATAACCTTTAGTTAAGCTGTCTATAACTACCAAGGCATATTTTTGCTGGTCTGCTGTCAGCGTTTTTAGGTCTGAAGAGTACTTATTTAAATAAGGAGCTGTATTTATTTCTTGTAATTTTTGAGACAGAGCTTCAGCTTCTGAAACAAAAGTATTAGTATAGGCCTGCCCAGCAGCCGCTCCTAATATTCCACCAGCGACAGTGGCGGCTCCAATAAAAGCAGTACTAAGACCTACTGTAAACGGTGCAAGTGCTATTGCTACAGCACCTCCTATAAGACCGCCAAGAGCTGTACCTATGGCTGCAGCCCCAGAATTATTCTTTTCAAACGCCTCAGTTAAGCTGACTTTAGAAAGAGCTTCTCCAAAACCTATTTTTCCAGCACCTGCTATAGCGTCTTGAACTTCATTTATAAGATCTTCTCTAGTCTTAGTAATGTCAATGGTAACACCTAAGAACTTATCTCTAAAGGTAAAGCTTTGTAATTCTCTTAGTTTATCATCTGCGTTTGCTATAGAGTTAAGAGTGCTGTTAACAAAATCATTCAACGCTTTAGTTTTGGCTCTTTTTTCTACGTCATTAAAAAAACCTACTATAGCAGAAGCCATCTTACCTATATAAGAGGTAAATTGCTTTTCTAATCCAAACATTTTTAATAGTGCAGCGCCTACTAGTCCTAATACAGTGACTACTAAGAATAGAGTAGTTGCAAACCCAAATGCGGCCAGCGCAATTTTAGAAATTAATGCACCCGCACCTGCTACACCTCTAATAACGCCAGCTAATGCGGCGCCTGAACGCGCAGCCGCCCCAGTAGTAGCTAGCGCAACTTTAGTGGTAACAGCCGCTTGAGCATTTAATGCAGCCGTATTTGCAACTATAATAGGAGTATTAACAGCTAGTACACGATTATCGGCTGCTATAGCTCTACCGTAAGCAAGAGTAGCAAGTGTAGCTTCCCTCTTTGCTGCTGTATTAGTCTTATCTAGATTATACGCATCTCGCTTAGTTTTCATTTCAGCTTTTAGTTGATTTACGGTTCGTAAAGAAGCCGCGTTTCTATCTTCAGCAGCAACTTTATCTGCTTTTAAAGCTATAGCACTTGCATTTATTAAAACTAGAGCTTTTGCCATTTCAGCAGATGATAAGGCTCTAACAGCTGCACTTTGTTGTAAAATTACAAGCTCTTCTCGCTGTGCCTGAGTTAACGCTAAAGTGCCGATGTTTACTGTTTTGATGGCATTATTTGCCTCTACTACTGCAGCAGTAAGACCCGTATATTTTCTGGCTATATTTTCTGCGGCTACTGCGTTAGCCATCATCCTAACTGTAAGAGATTCTATTCCACCACGTAATAATGAAATACCTTTAGAAGCTACTAAAGCAATAGTAGCTCCTACTAGAGAAAAAGATGCAACTGTATTATTAGTTAGGAAGCTGGCTAAGGGGGCTAATACATCTGCTAAAAAGCTACCAAATTTAGTAGAAAGATCAACTATTTTAGTGCCTAGAGCTTCAATTCTTTCAGCAGTGCTAGGTATAGAAGTGTTTATAGCTTTAAATTTTTTCTCGCCTTCAGCTATTACCGCATTTACAAAACCCTGTCTTCTTTCAAACTCAGATAGTTGCTTTACATTTTTGCCTATAGCAGAGGCATATGCACGAGTGGCAGGCTCTATCTTAGTATAAATACCTAATTCGTCTAAAAGTTCGGTTTCCATCTTTGCAGAACCTCTAGTTACACGAGTCATAGCATCGGTTAAGTCTCTACCTAAAGCACGAGAAGCTTTTAATGCCACACCAGATAGACCTTCTATCTGCTTAGTACTAAAACCAGCACTTAAAGCTAAGTTAGTTTGCTCAGCAGCTTGTACTATAGTTAATTGGTTGTTGGTAATCTCTCTAACAGATGTTAGTAGCTTAGCACTATTTGCTCCTGCGTTGGCTGCAAGAGTGTTAAGACCTTCTAGAGTTTGAGTAGCACGAGCACTCTTAGCAAGCTTATCGTAGGCTTGTTGTAACGCAAACGTAGTTGCAGCAGCGCCTGCATAGGCAGCAACCAATCCACCCAGTCCTTGAGACTGGGATGCAAAAGAACGACCCGCGCCGGCCGATGATTGACCGAGGCGGGTTTGAGCTCTTCCCAGATTATTCAGATCGGTTATAGTACCGCCGGCACCTTGTGAACTAAATATAGTTTGAATTATATTCTTTATTGTAGCCAACTATCGTCTGCCTTTTGATTTGCCGACACTTTCTCGCATTTTTTGCTGCTTAGAGTAGTAATCGCCGTATTCTTTTTGTATAAGTAATATGTAATTGAAAACTTCTCTTTTATCTTCTATTTCATATATATTAAGTATTACTTCTAATGCTGAAAAATCTTTACCAAGCCATGTACCGCTCATACCTTCAAATTTGTCTGGTAATACGTTAAATATTATTAAAGCTTGTTGCACTTCAAATGGGAGGAAGCCGGGATCTTTTGGCATTTCATCCTCATTAGGCTCCCACCCCATTTGTTCGCACATTAGTAGGTATTGTTCGGTAGTCATACCTCCGCCTGTTAATTCAGCGCGGAGGTACTCTATTAGTTTTTTTCAGCTGCTTCTTTAGATTCGCGCTCAAAACCTTCAAAGTTATTAAGACTATCAGTTACGAACTGGTCAAATATTGTGGAGTTTTTAAGTAGTAGAAGTGCATCGTCTGCTGTGTAAGGTACAGACTCTTTTGAGTCCATAGCACTTGTATCAATAGGTAGTAGTGTAGCCAATCCGCGAACGGTTAGACCCTTCCAACCTTTGATTACAGCATCGGCATAAGCTTCTAGAAACTTATCATTGTCTACTTCTTCTTCGCGTTGACGAGTACGTTTATTGAACTTATAGACTAGCGCCTGATTTCTTATCTTCATCATGCGGTCACGGCCTACATAGCAAAGCTGCACTGTGAAGCCGTCGATATCTGGAAAATCTACTTCTGTGATCTTTTCAGTTACCATTAATTTTTTAATTAAACTCATTGTATCCTCTCATTTTCTGTTAAAAAAGGGTAGCTACCATATCCAACTTGTTATTAGTGAGGGGATTCCTAATAACTTGTTGAGGTAGCTACCCAACTGCAATTTTAAGTATAAGCCGCCCCCTCAAGCGGCTTATAGTTGTTTGTATTAGCTTGCGCTAGATACTATCATGGTAAGCTCAGAACCGCTACCTTTAGAGGCGTTTGGTTCTTGTGCTAGGAATTCTACGCTAATACCGATAATATCCTCAACTGAGTGAGTTGGGAAGTTAAACTGTACTGCAGGCATAGCTATAGCAACAAAAGGAGCTGTATCTCCACCTATTTTTAGGTTAGCACTAGCATACTGAGCAATCTGAGTACGACTATCGTTAACGATATTACGTAGGAATTGAGCAGTGTCATCATCGCCAGCACGCAGATAAGCAGTAAAGTTACCTGTGATTGTTTTAGCACCAGTAAACTGACCGATAGGTGAGTTTAGTGAAGCTAGTTCTTCTGGTGTTAGGAAGGTTAGTGCGTTTCCATAGGTAAATCCTAGACCTGTAACAGCAAGATTGTAAGTATCTTGAGCCGATCCAGCAGGTGTGTGGGTTACTTCGATTGAACTTAGACGGTTCTTGATGAACGCAGCAGTAGTAGCTGTGCTAGCTACGTTATTGCGACCCCATGCGTGGTAAGTACTAGCTTGGGTATTAGCGTCTATTGAAGAACTTCCTGTAACGGTAGTACCATCATTCTTGATACCGCCGACTACTGTTATTAGAGCATCTCTAGAAGTGCTTGTAAGTTCGATGAAGTTAGTACCAAATCCGCTCCAGCTAGTAGTTGCGATACCGTCAATAGCAGCGTCAATACTAGCTTCGTTAACAGAAGCGTTCTTAACTTGATATACAACGTTATCCATTTTCATGTATAAGTGGTACTCATTTGAGGTTGCAAAGTTAGATTTGTGTGGGACTACGTTTGCAGCAGCACCACGTTCAGCTAATCCGAACTTACCATCGGCCTGCCAAGCAGAACGAAGTATTGATGAGCCTCCAGTTCCCGAAGCCCAAGCTGCGTTTGATAGTAGACTCTGCCATAGGAACCAGTCAGCCAGTGGCTGAGAGTTCCCTGATGGATCTATGCCTGTACCGCCGCTAGTATTTCTAACACCGGTAGGTCTTAAGTAGGTTTGGAAACTCCACTCAACAGGGTTAATAGCGGTGTTGAATCGCTGAGTTGAACGGTCTGGTGTAATACCAGATTCTAGTGAAGTAATGTCCTGTGTGGCTGATGATTGACTTGCGGCATAACCGGCGAGTACCTCTACTCTCCAAGTGTTGCGCGGAGTCATAGTAGTGGCGGCGCTGCCACTATTCAAGTCCACTGTAGACATATAAACTTCAGAGTTTCTTTGAAGGTTTAATGCTGTAGCCATTGTAGCTCTCTCCTTTAATTATCAAATATTTCAAAACGAAGTTCTAAAAATATTTCGGCCATACCGTAAGGTTCTAATAGCCCTGAATCTGTTTCGATTCTTTTTATTGATATATTTTGTAGTTGTAAGTTCACGTCTAAAGTCATGTTATAAACTACATGTTCTATATCGGTGATTAAATCATTAAGTTGTTGTTGTGAGTCGTCTGAGTTTACGTAACATCGGATTGTGATAGATACTACAGCCTCTGTTAAATTACGCGTGTGGTATATTCTCTGTTCTTGACCAGATACCGTATAAATAGAGGGGAAATCATTAATTTCGTCTAAATACTTATATCCTCTATACGCATTTCTATGTAAGTCAGTTTTAAACTGATAAGAAGGGTTATAGGGCGAAGTAGTGCCGTCTATTTGTCTTAGCTTTTCTACAAAAGCGTCAGTTATTATTGATCGGTTAGACATTCCTTTATTTCTTCCTTAAGTATAACATGCAGGTTTTTAATTGGCAAATATTATTTTTTTCAAATTATTGATTGTGTGTTTTTACGTAAAATAAACTGCCCACCAAGTCGTTCTCGTGCTATATCCCTAATCGAACTCTCTACCATGTCTTGTACGGTATACCCGTAGCGTTGCAGCGCATCGTAGTGAGGAGTATAAAAATAATTAATCATGTTAGTATTCATATTAGCAACAGCCTCTATGCTCCCTCTAAAAGCGCCACTACGTTCATAGATCTTTGGAGGGCTAGGAGTTCCAGAACCTCTTCTCATCTTGAGTTTAGTCCTACCTCTCACAAGCATTGTGATATCTAGTATAGAAAGCTGTGTTTTTGCGCTACCAGAAGCACGTTGTATTTTTACTATACTATTATAAGCAACTACACTACCTTTTACATAATTTAAGTCAAAGGATATAGCTTGCTCAGTTATGGAGGTGTCTAAAGATTCTATTAAATTTTTAAAATAATCTAGTGAGTTAGGCTTACTACCTATTGCCTTAATTTTCTTGTCCATAAAATCGTCAAAATTCTTACCATACTTTTCATAGCCTTTTATTACTTCTGGACTAGAAGAAGCTATTTTTAACGCCTCATTTATAACCGATTGAGGGTACGCAAAAGTTATTTCTAAGTTATTGGTACTGGCGTTAAATTTAGCTTTAGCATTTTTTAAAATAAAGTCTTTAGTAAATTGTAGAGTGGTAACTGCAGTTTGCCTATAATTTAATACAAAAGGAATACTTAACGTTAATGCCTTAGTTTCTAGATTCTTAGATACTGCGGTTAGTATCTTCCTATAGTTCTCATCCGGCTGGCTATCAGGACTTAAAAGGTGCTGATTGAATAAAGTCCCATTCTTTGAATAAAATAAAGCAAAACCTTCCGTATCGCTAAAGTTTGCTGATACGTTTTCTTTTATTACGCCCTCAGAAGCTGAATAGCCTACAGTCAGAGCAGAAGTACCTGAACTACCTATTTTTATTGCAGAACCTATATCAATAGGCCCTTTTCTTGTAGCCGTGTATCCAGATCCTGCTCGTTCTTTTATAGCGCGTATAAGAGAGCTTTTTATTTCAGTAGTGTATACCGTTGAGTCCGTAAAATTAACTTTTATTAAGTCTACTTTTAAACCTCTACCGCCAACTTCTGCTATCTTCTTAGCACCCATAGTAGTCGCTATACCTGTTTCTAAAGCAGAATACAGGCTTTGTGCTAGCTGTGAAGTTTGCTTTGCTAGAGCTGTATTGCCCTCTTCTCGTAACCCTACACCTCTTGATGATAGTCTCGATGCTGCCGAAGTGGCTTTAGCAAAATTAGTACCATTTATTATTATGGTAGATTCTATTTTAAAATTAGCCATTAAGAGATCAACCTATACAGATTTAGAACTCTACGTACTTGTGGAGGAAAATCGTCGGTACTAAGCTTGTGTGTCTGAGTGCTTTCACCTTGGAAGGATACTCGGTCAGACCCGCTTCTACCTTTATACACTACCTTAACCATTTCTAGTACTGCTAGCTTTAAATCTTCTGGTACAGCTGTATAGCCGCCATTGTATATTACTCTAACACCATTTGGATAGTTTCTAAATTTTAATGGTCTGAAGAATCCAAGTTCTGGAGTTCCACCGCCTTCACCTGTATCAAAGTTTATCTCTCCAGTTAGAGTGTAGAAAGAAAACTGATTTACAGTTCTAGATAGATCTGAAAAGGTACTAGTATTATTTGAACCATCTAATCTTAGTAATAATTTAGTTGTAGAGTCAGCTGCAGGAGGATATGAGTAAGTGGAATATGCACTAGTATATTTAGCGTCGTGAGTTATTCTAACATTATCTATATACCCTGTCATGTACTTACCTATATCAACGCCTGTACCAAAATTAGGTATACTAACGGAGTTAGTAGTGGTAGTAAGTATACTGCCTTCTCTAGCTAAGTAAAAGTAATTATCTTCTCTAGATATTGCTACATGATAAAATTGATTAGCGACAAAACCGGTATTTGCACCTTGTACAACGTTGCAAGTTACTACGTTATTTTCTACTACCTTGAAAAATAATCCACTAGAAGTAAAGTCTACCCCAAAAGACCAATAACTAGTAGCATTACCACTATTTATAAGTACTTGCTGACCTGAAATAGAGTCAAATCGGGCATACAGCTCAACTGTAAAAGGATCTACTCCTAAGTCCCAATCTTCACTAGTATCTGCATTTAAATAACTAGCCCCATCTAATCTAATACTAGACCTTCCGAATTTCTTAACACGGGTTTTATATACTGGAGCGCCGGTATAAGACATATTATGACTCTTACCTTCTATTATTATAGGCTGACCACTAGAATCTGGCCCACCCAGTAATAAATAGTCACTACCATCGAAATGTGCAACTTCACTTACATAGTTGATAGGAGGATTAGTTACAAAAACACTAGCCTTACCTCCGTCAAAATACTCTGTATATGTATTTGCAGAAAACTCCCTACCGCAATAGGAAGCTACCAGGCTACTAACCTGTACTGCTATATTGCTCAGCCTACCGTCTTCGTCTACGTTAGCTGGCTTTATGCTTAGGAAGTCCTTTATTTCCGACAGGCTTATTAACTGACTCATCTAATTTCTCCAATTTTGCTTGTACTGAATTTGAAGCTAATATAACAGGGGATGAATCTTTAGAACCGCCATGTAAGGTATTCCAAGCTTCTAATTCTATTGTCTTCTCTGATAATTTCTTATGATCTTCTATATCTTGTATAGAGAAAAAATTATAAGCTCCATTAAATGAATTACCAGAAGATGTATACTGTCTAAAAGCATCTTCAAAAGTACGATATTTCGATCTAGCATCTTCAATTAGTTGTATTTTTATTTCAAAATCCATAATATATTCCTTTTTTGTTCCAGGTTTCTATTTCATACGGGCTTTCTGTAGTTAATAGCTCAGGGCCTATATTTACCGCTTCTGACTCTTTGCAGACTATGCCTGGTAGTCCTTCTAAGTAAAATTTACTGTGGGGAGTAAATTTAATACCTAATAGCTTACTTATTTTTATCCAATAAAAAGTTCCTACAAAGCAAAAGTTCTCATCTATGTTGTCAGGAAGAAAATTCTTTTTCCTGACAATACAAGATCCAAACGTAGAGTATTTCTCATCTTCAAATGGAAATTTAGCGTACTGATCTAAGTTATAATGCCAAAGAACGTCAGTCCATAAACTAGTTACTTTACCATCTTCACTATCTGGGTGATATATTACACCTTTAGAATGGCAGTAAAATAAGATACCTTCTTGAGTAATCTCTAATAGCCTAGGTAGTGCTATGTCAAAAAATCTAGAGGTCTCTCTGAAATCCTGATCATTATCTACGTCTATCACTTCAAAATCTAGTTTTTTTAAAATACTACATACAGAGTTATATATGTATACTTCTGTCTCTACTTTAGTTATAGTAGCTATCTTATACCCATCAAATATTGATATGTACTTAGCTAAATTATCTACTATTTTAAAAACACTAGGATGGTCTAAGCAGTGAATGTGGCAAATTATATGTTTTTTCATTTAGCACCTAAAAAAATATGGGGGCGGGGCAGAGCCCCACCCCCATTAGAGTTAAGTAACCAACTAACTATTAAGCGCTGGCTGTGGTTATTAGACCTGCATATGCATAACGAGCGCTTAGAGCTGCCGCAGAAACAGTTGTTAGAGCTTTGAAGTCGAAGCGGGTGCTTAGATACATAGCAGTAACTTGTTGTTGTGGTAGGTATTCGCTTTCTAGTTCCATTGCACGACGTTCACCGATAATGAAGCCTGGCTTGTAAACCATTACACCTAGGTTAGAATCAGCAGCACCAGCAGTATCCATAAATTCAGAGATGAATATTGGAATACCATAGATGGCACCAACACTACCTGTTAGGTAAGTAGCTTGAGCGCCGAACTTATCAACAGTTTGGAAGTTAGTGTTTGTCACTAGGTTATTGTAACCTTCTACGCTTGTGACGTAGGCTAGGTTTGATCCTAGAGCTAGACCGTACTTACCTAGAGTTAGACGTGCAGCAGCGATTTGGTCTGGGCCTGCCTTAACGATAGTTCCAGAAGTCTTAGTAACAAGACCGCCAACTCCAGCAGCTAGTTCAACAACACCTTTGATAACAGAAGCATAAGCGCCTGCACCAGTTAAAGCATTAGAAGCACTGAAAGCACTTAGAGTACCGTCACCGCGTAGAATAGCTTTATCAATACCACGAGCTAGACGACGAGTAGCTGCCTGACGTAGGAAGTCTAGTAGAGGAAGAATAGTATCTTCTTCTTCGTCTTTTGCGATGTGGGTTGCAACCATGAACTTCTTTGGTGTTAGTTCTACGGCACCAATTTGAGCCTGACGACTTGTTGGTACTGTAGTCCAGTCTTGTACGCCTGCAGCAAATGAACCCGATGGGAACTGAGCAACAAAGTCGCTAGTATCTTCATCAGCTACTGGAATGCGGAAAGACTTTGAGCTAACTTCTACGCGATTAAACATAGGAGCAACTACTAGTTGTTGTTGCATTTCATTGTAGACATTAACACTGAAAGCTTCATTTAGATTTGTGTCTGTTAGAACTGCTTTCATACGGTCGCCTAGACGTGTATTGAACACGTGTGTATTTAGGGCTTTAGATAGGAATACCGCGTTAGTTTTGTCTTGAGTGCTAAACTGCTCGTATGAACGAGAGTTCTCTCCATACTGCATTTTACTTGTTTGCATGGAAGTTACCTGCTCACGGTAAGCTTTAAGTTGTCCTTTTAGCTCCGCTAGTTCTTCCATTACGCGTGGATCGGCACTGCGACCTGTTTCCTTTGCTACGTATTCTGCAGCTTCAGCCTTAAGAACGGCTTCCCCTGCTTTCTCTACTAGCTGTGCAACGCGCGGTTCGGAAACACTTGCTGTAGCAGCTTTGGTCTCTACCTGGGCTGATGCAGATTTTGTGCTTATTGTGATTGGATCACCTACGTTTTCAGTAGTCATTTTTTTCTTCTCCTCTAGAGTTTGATGTATATTATGGCCATATACGTTCAGCATAAGATCTCTGTTGCTATCCATAGGAAGGCTATTTAGAGTCTTTACAACCATACAAGATTTTTTAGCTAAATAATAATGCGAATCATTCCAACTCGCATAGTTTAAAGTTATTAAGTTTAGTGTATCGTTTAATATTTTTTGTAGACCTCTATCGCTGGAAACAGCTTCGGAGGATTTTATTTTTAGTAGATCTAATTCAGAAGCTTTTATTGAAGACTTAAAATCAGACATAATCTGAGCTTTTTCTTCTTCTAAGAAGGTTTTTTCTTCTGCTATAACAAGTTTTATGTCGTATTGGCTACCTAAGTCCCACTTATTAACTACGACTACGTCTATAGCACTAACTCTGGATTGTACTCCAGTCCCTGTACCTATAGCATCACACTTCTCAAAGGTGAAAAATGGATCTTCCGCTGTAGCTATTGATGAGGTTTTGTATCTTTCCCCGCCTATAACTACAAACGTTTTTTCTGTTATTTTACTTGTGTCTTCACTTAGTAAATTAACAAAAGGTATCTGTCTCATCGGATCTTGAGTTGCTATATCTGCTACACTGTTATCTTTATCTTCATCATCTTTTTCAGAATCTTTTAATGAAGATTTAATGTCTGCTTTACTAGCGAACTGATCTTTGAAGTCTGCGTAAGTATTATCACTTTCAAAGCTTTTACGGACTGAGAATAGTGAATTTTGATTTGCAGGTACGCTTACTACAGATATTTCTAATAGTTCAACATCTTTAATAAGAAACGTATCACTACGCTTATCGTAATCTGCGTCTTTTATTCTAAAACCTACGCTGAAGCTTTTTAATATTCCGTCTTTTATAAGAGTCTTAACTCCGTGTTGCTTCTCTGCAGCATCGCTAACTGTAGCTTCTACAAATATGCCTTTTTTATCTACGGTAATATTACTAACTCTACCAATTGGTTTACCATGATCGTGCTGGTATAGTAGTATAGGATTTCTTCTGAAATTATCTACACCTTTACTCCAGGCGTCTGGCAGAACTATGTCACCAGTTCTATCTTTATCGGCAGTATTAGCATATCCCGCAATTTTTAACGATTTGTTATCTGAGACACCTTTGACTGCAATATCGTCGGTATCTATGTAAAATGTTTTTTGCATTGCATGCTCCTTAAGTTTCTATAGCGGCATCGGCAGGAATCTCATCTACAGCTTCATTTAGTGGTCGCCCGCCTACTGAAGGATTTGTCGCACTTCCTGTGATGTTTTGAGGCACCCTAATAATTGTAGTATCTGGAGTGTTAAGAACAGGATAACCTAACTTAGCTCTTGCTTCGTCTGCAGTTATAATACCCGAATTAACTAGGCTGACATAGTATTGACTCTGTGTTCTTAGGTCTGGCTGTAGAGCTGTTACAACAGTTTTATCTGCTCGTATTTTACTTGAGTTAAAATACTGAGTAAAAGCACTAGCAAACATATTAACTATAGGCAGTACTGTATGTTCGTAAAAAAGAACTTGGTTTGCTGATATATTAGCATTATTTCCGCTCTTCATTAGTACATATGGAACTCCTAAAGCCTTAGCCATATCTTGTTCCAGCCTTTCGATACTTGCCTCAAAGTCTAGGCTTTGAAAATTTATATCGCTAAACTTATCAATTTTTAATCCACCATCTAATATGGCAGGGCTTCTGGCCCCATCAAATATAGTAGCGTAACTAGAACGCCAGGATTGTAGTAGTCTATCTTTAACTTTAGTATTCAACACAGAGTCAGTAGTTAATACAACTCCAGGAACAGCATTATTTTTAAAGAATTGTTTTTGAAACTTCAAAAGAGCATGATAAATATTTATTATACTGTCTAAACTCTTAATAGAGCTTTTACCTCTAAATATACTATCGTCACTATCTAGTTTTATATGTATGATCTCATCTGGACTAAACTCTATAGAACTATGATTTTTACTATCTCTTGCACCGGCTGCATAACTAGAATAATTAGATGTGACTAAGAACAAGTAACCTTTTATAAAAGTTTTAGGGTCTGTTATAATCTGAACATCGTTAGCAGGTAGAACATACAAACTAATACCGTCATAGTAGAAAAACGCGTTACCGTCAATTACTAAGTCAAAATAAGCACGTCTAAATAACTTTACTCTGTCTTCAAAAGGATTAGGTCTTTCATTAAGTAGTTTATTTAGTTTTTTAGCAGGACCGCCGTCAGTAATTTCAAAAGGTATCTCTACACAAGCACTGACTATCATCTCTACGGCTCTATGTATAACCTCTATTTGATCATATGCAGCTCTGAAGTCAACATTTGATTGCGGGCTAGCAAAAGGCTGACGAGTATGAATTTGAGGCTGTGCAGGATTAAGTTTTTCTACTAACCAATTTATTGGTCCTCTTGCCATTTTTGCCTATCTCCATGTTTATCTCGTTGCTTGTAAATCCATTCCCTAACTCGCTCTCCCATATAATTAGAATATGACTTCCCATATATTTGATGGAGTCTTAGGTGATGTACTTTACAAAGAGAGTATAAATTATCATTTGATAACTTTTCTAAATTATCTTGCTCAAACTTAGATCTATTATCTAGAACATCTGCATCGCAATTAACCGATATTTTGTTTTCTCGTAGCCAATTATTCCATAATTCGCTAATGCTGTATATGTGGTGAAGTTCTATAACCTCATTAGAACCACATATAAAGCAGTCTTCACGCTCTTTATAATTTTTCTTTATACCGTCACGTATCCATTTTACTGGTAGCCGAGTAAGTTTTTTATCGCTTTCCATTATCTCTTTTTCCATTATATGTCTAAAAAATCCTAAAGTCAAAAATTAAAATGTAAAAAATATAAGTTGTTTAGCCAGTATAGATATCTATTGCACCGGCCTTAGCGTATGTGTATATAGCATATCTTATAGCATCGCAAGCATGGCTCGACCAGTCATGTACTGGTTTTACTTTTTCAGTGCGACTATTCCAACGATACCCAGTCATACTTTTATGACAGTGGTACGCGTTATTCATATCAAATATTATTTTGTCTTGAACAACTAAACTTTGTATATAGGCTATTCCATCAGTTACGCTCTTAACAGCATTGTCACAAAATATTTCGTACTCATATGCTAAGTCTGCTTTAGTTTGCTGAGCAGCACTATCTATATATATTTGCTCAATACCCCAGTAGTCTATTAATTCTCTTATTCTTTCTGCGTGGACGCTAGTAGCAGCTTCGCTAGCCGTGTACTCATCTACTATGAAGAAATTTATGTCGTCAGTAGCAATAACTACAAAAGATGTGTCATCTCGAAAACCCATATCTAGACCCGCAATAAAGGTGAAACGTTGATCTCCTGGAGCTATTCTATAGGGAGCTTCCTCACCAGTTAAGTCTAGAAGATGTTTGTCATCGTCAATCTTATAGATCTGTCCTTCGAAGCTAGCCCACTCACAATAATATTCCTGCCTAAATATAGTATCTGGCAAAGATCTTTTAGCTTCATCAATATCAGCTTTTTGAAGTCTAGGATTTGCATGCCAAGGATAAAGACCACTACCCCAGTCAGCAAATTCTGTGCTCTGACCACGTTGATAGTACTCATATAAATAATTCTCTTTACCTCTGGGAGTACTAATAAATAGTGCTCTAGAGTCAGGGAATGTAGATAGTGCTGGTCGTAAGTCTCTAGTAAAGTACTCGTCATCACTTATTAGTGCGGCTTCGTCAACTATTAATAAGTTTGCAGCGCGACCAACTAGAGAACTACGATTCTCCGCGGATAGTAGTCTAAGTGTACTGTCATTTATAAGCTGTACAACGTGATCTTTTTGGTTATACTTTTTAGTTTCTATACCAAAGCTCTCAATAAGTTGTGCAGTATAATCCCAAATAATAGAACTAAGGTTGAAGTTGGGAGCTACTACCAACACTTGTTGGTTAGGTTCTAACAGCTTAGCTAAAGCTAATACGGCTGCGGCACTGGACTTACCAGTACGTCTAGCACTTATATGAACCCAGAAACGCTTTTCAGATAAGCCATCAATCATAGCTTGTTGACTTGGGTTAAAATCTTTAAAACCATACTTGTCTGGCAGTCTTGAAGCTAGTTTGTTTATTGGTACTTTGAAATAGTCTTGCATTATTATGGATTTACCTCTAGTAAGTGTTTTCTCTTTTCTAGTGAAAAGGTACGTATAGACTTATAAGTAACAAAAGTTATGCCTGAGCCTACGAATACATTTCCATTGCTAGTAACTAGTGCAGAGTTGCCATAAAAATAATTTTGATCTGTAAGTGCTACGCTAGAAAAAGAATTAGCTCTTAAGTCATAGGCTACTAGTCGTGAATTTAAACCGTAGTCGTAGTAGGTTGGCAAGAAAAGAATACCTTTAGCAGCTTCTATAGCTACATACTTACCTACAGCGTAACTTGAACCAAATAATGGTTCGGCGTCAATATATCTTATCTCTTCTCCACTAGAATTATATATATAAGCCCCACCCCTACTAGTAACATTAGGTGCACCTACTATAATACTAGAGAATCCAGCAGCTACGGAATATCCAAACTGACTAGCTATATTGGGGCCTGCTAGTACTTTTTTTAAGTTATAGGAGTAATCGTATAGATACACCTTGCCTTCATGGTCATGGGGAGCCCCTACAGCTATTATATTATCCCCTAAGCCTATACTCATACCAAAGCCGGTATATTGATTAGAATTATTAGGTTTCAATATAGCTAATTCCGTACCTTTATAGTCAAATACATGCACAGAACCTACATTACTATAATTATTGGGTGCAGATACTACCAATAAGCCATCTCTAGCTTTTATTTTTTTACCGAAAGAGCTAACTGAATTAGCTCTAACAGAGGTTATTGCAGGATACTCAACTCCTCTTTTGTCGTACTTGTATACTACATTAGAAGAGCTAGATCCGATAAATACAAAATCAGAATCTATTGCTATAGAATTTGCCACTCTAGGTATAGTTAGAGTCTGAGTGGTGTCGGTATAGGCAAATAACCCTGTCATATAGTACAATCTAACATTATTATAATGTCCGACTGCTACAGTAGTAGTATCTATAGCAATAGGCCAATCGAAATGTGGAATATAAGTAAAATCCCGAGAGCCGGTACTCGAACTTATACTATTAGCAGTACTATTAGAGTTAGAACCTATAAAACTCTTATCTTGTATATTTTCTAAGTAAAAATTTTCGCTTTTAAATGCCATTAATAGTATCTCGCTTTATTTTGTATTAGGTAGTTATAATAGCTATTATGGTTTTTAGGCAGGTCGTAAGATATTATACCAGTACTGTTACTAAGATATAATTTACTATCATATATCTGCATCTCAGAACTTAGCTGAGGTATTGTAAGCCACTCTACAAACTCACCCATACTAGTAAATATGCCTACAGCAGTAGCATAATATCCCGATGCGGCTACATACCCAGAACCAGAAGCTATATAACTACCTAAGCGATTTGGCGAAGGTCCGCCCATATCATTTCTATATACTAAATCACCGTATATGGATATTCCAGTAACTAAACCATCATTTAAAGGGAATGGAGCAGTCTGACTCTCATACCCGGAACTACCGACAGCTATTATTCCATCAGAGTAACTAACAGCAGACCCAAATGTATCTCCGGCTCCTATATCTACTTGCTGATTTGCAGTAAATATGTGAGTGTTATCAGTGGCAAATAGATATATAGCTCCAGCATTACTAACCGCGCTGTTGCTAGAACGAGCATAAGGATCTGATGCTAGTATCCTATATCCATCTATTAGTACCCCTTTAAACCCCATTCTACTAGCGTCTGTGATCTGAGGTTCAACAGGTCTATAAGTTCTACTCTTTAAAGACCCGTTTGAGTAATATACGTATATAGTCCCTGCATTGTAAGCTCCAACATTAGATTCAAAACTACACACCGATATCAGATTACTGCCTATAGATACTGTATGTCCAAAATTTATATTAGCTACTACGTTAGTACTCGGATATAAGGTGTACTTTAAATTCCCATTGTAATCATATACAGTAGCAGAACCAGCATTTACATTAAGAGTATCGTCCTGAGGATTACCCACTACTATTAAAGAATCACCAATACCTATATTAGGTCCACCTTTAATACCGGAAGATAAATCAAAATACGAAGAAGCATTAGCTGAGAAAGTTATTCCAAATTCATTTGAGTGTAAAAATTGCATTATTATATGAGATTCATTAGAAACTAATATTCTATTATCTCCTACAATAAAAGAATTGTATAAGTCATAAGGTCTAAAAGTTTCTGTACTAGATATACTAAAGGAGCTAGGTAAAGTAGAGTTAGTTACTCCCGTATTACTTATAGCAGTATTACTACCTATTTTATAAGCCATGAATTAATCTCCATTATAGGTTACGTAAGCAGCATCTTCTATAGTGTGGTCGGGATGTATTTTGTATAGAAAAACACTACCCGAATTTGCAGTACCTGATACTGTATTAGTGTTAGCGCCTACCGCTAAATAACCATAGCCAACGTCTATTGCTGCCCCAAATCTTGCATTATTTATAGTACTAGGTATTATAGTTTGTAATAAATTACCTTTAATATCGTACACATACACGTATCCTCTATTAAAAGATATTGGAAGAGAGGGTACTCCTACAAAAATCTTACCATACTTAACTTTAATAGAACTTATATAAGCACCTGCAGGTAGCGTAACTGTACGTACTAGTATACCTTCAAGAGTATAAATATCAAAAATATTTCTATCCTGATAAGCAACTGCCAAGGCCCCACTACCAATACTTAATAATCCTCCGTAAAATCCATCTGTGTATAATGTTGCCGGCGGTAATCCTTTTATGAAAAATCCATTATAGTCATAAAGCTCAACATAGCCGCTATTTCGTATTCCACCATAATCAGTAAATTTTGAGCCTATTGCTATAACGCCATCGCCTACATCTAGAGAATCACCAAAATAGTTTATTAGTGAAGGATATCTTGCAGGTATGATATCAAATAACATTTCTCCGTTATAATTAAATACACGTACCTGGCCTCCTGCTAGATCTCTTGGCATGCCTACAGCAATTCTATTATCGGCCGCTGCTAGAGAATATCCAGATGTATTGAACCCTGTTTCAGAAACCACAGTAGCATTCCAACTTAAAGTAGATACATAGGTATTATTAAGTAGATATACATTAGATGTACCAGCACCGCTAGCAATTATCATCTTGTCACCGATTATAGCTAGCTGCCTATTATTTTCATATCCTCCGCCTTTTCTATTATTAGGTCGGTATATTACAGTATTTGTAGTTAGTGAGTACACCGCAGTATTACCTGAAGTACCGCTACGAACTATAAGTCTATTTGCACCCAAAGCTAGATCGGTGCCAAATCCTTTTTCGGCAGAAGGAGCCGCACCGCTTATTAGTACATAGGCATTTGCATTAGCTACAACAGAGTTATTGCTACCTCCCCAAACATACACGGTGCTGTTAGATAAGTATTCTATAGAGTTATTAGCTCCAGGTACTGAATTAAGAACGAAGCCCATTTTCTAATACCTCTACTCTCTTATGTAACTCATTTATCGAACCTAATAGATACGGTATAAGCTGATCGTATATTACGTGCTTAACCCCCTCAGAGTCTGTTCTAACTAGATGAGGTAAAACCTGCTCTAGCTGCTGAGCTAGTACTCCTGCGTGTAGTTCTGTGTCTCCAACCTTATTAAACTCGTAAGCTGTTATACTCCCTACCGTATTTATAGCGTTTAATATGGGTACAATATTAGACTTTAGTCTAACATCAGAAGGTGTTATAAAGTCTACGCTAGCGTATACGTTACCTACTACGTGCATAGTATAAGTAGGAGCTGCTGTGCCTACTCCTACGTTAAGACCTCCAGTATAATATATATAGGTATTATTAGTTTGCCATATGTTAGCAGCAGAACTAGTTCCAGATCCTATAGCTATAAATTCGGTACCAGAGTTTTTTACCATGTATAGCTTATCTTCATCTTTTACTCTTATTATCTCTCCAGCCTGAAAATAGTTATTGGATAAAGCTGCGTTAGCCTGTACAAAAGTATTTTGACTTATATAAGCAATACCCTCGCGAGTAAAACCAGTATATAGTGGATGGCTCGGGCTATTAGTATCATATACAAATAATCTACCGTCCTGAGCACCAGTTCCGCCTTGTCTCCAGATAATACCATCTAGTAATCCTAAAGTACCTTCTAATTCTACGGAGGCAGCTACAGGAGTTGCAGGGCTATAAAAATTTTGTAGTAATGCTTGTAGCGAAGAATTGTGATCAATTCTTCCTCGACCAATTGTGCTAACTGCTCTTGGAGTTACGAATACGTTTGATGTCATTTATTATTTCCTCTTATAATACACTATAGACACTTTGTAGGGCAGTGTCCAGTAGTATTTTAATAAATTTGTATGGTGGTATTACTCTGTTAAAAAAAGGCAAAAAATGCGCCGATTGCTGCAGCTACTAGTGCGCCAAAATTCCAACCGGAGTTACCGCCACCATCCGTATTGCCATTACTAGTATATGCTTGCCAAGTGGCCCCGCCAGTAGCTGTAGAGTCGGTTATAGTTAAGTACGATACTGACACTGTTCCAGATGCTTTTGATAATGTAGCTGGAGATCCTGGAGTAGAACTATCAAGCGTTATCACATTACCAGCAGTACCTGATAGAGTAAAGTTTGATACTGTTTGAGTTGTGCCAGAGGTGAGGGTTACAGTAGCAGGCTGATAAGTGTTTCTTATATCGTTAAAAGAATTACTATCGGAGATAGTTAGGGCTCCGGATCCTGCTTGTGTAACTCTATAGTATGTTTTACCGCCGCCAACCATTTGCTTAGCAGAAGAACTAGTAAATAAAATATTTGAAGTTCCAGCATTTAGTGTATTGCTAGCAAACATGCTCCAACATGCGCCAGCACCTGTTATAGTAATAGTACTACTACCTAAGGTTAAAGTGCTTGCGCTATTTATCATGTACAATTTAGGAGTCGTAATGTTAAAGTTGCCGCTTGATAAAGTACCTCCTGATACATATATACCATCAGAGTTAGTAGTTGTGTATGCACCACTAAAAACAGCAAGGCCTGTAGATACCTCAAGCGCGTGTGAAATTGAAACTCCATTAGTAATTATACTCAATGAAGTCTTAGTTATTATTTTTCCAGAACCTGAAGTAGATGTGGTAGCACTAAGAGTGTAGGTACCTAATATGCCCAACTCTACTCCTGATTCTATATTAATAGTACCAGAGAAGCCAGTAGTATCAAAACTTCCTACAGCTGCAGCAGCTAATGCTAATATATTTAAAGTATAAGAACCACTAATAACTGCTACCTCATAAACAGGACCTCCAAAATCTGCACCTAGGCCAACACCTAATGTACCACTAGTCGCTGCGCTGGCTAAGCGTATTCTAGGAAATCCCGTATAATTACTTTTAGTAGAGGTTATTACTGTACCAGACTCACCAGTGACCCTAATAGAACCTCTAGAAAAGTTTATACTCTTGCTAGCATAACTGTATTCAGTAGTTATGTCGAGATAACCCATTTTAAACACTTTATTAGTGCCAGTATATGTAGTATCGCTTATCTTTAAGGTTCCTTGCACCATAGTAAACTTATTTATAGATGCTATAACTATGTCTGTAGCGCCACTCTCTGTGTTAGCAACGGTTAATTGACCTGAGAACAAAGTGACATTAAAGTTAATTTGTTTGCTATATGTCCTGCAAAAACTATTAGTACCTTTGAAAACCATAGTACCAGTAGCATTTCCAGTAGTACCCGCTGCAGCGCTGTCCAAATCTAAGTTAGTGTAGTTAACTACTGTAGCGGAAGATATGTCTAAAGTACCAGCAGTTACATTAACACCATTAAATTCACTACCATCAAGTAATGAAGCAGTATATGACCCTGTTCCTTGTAACACTAAGTATATTGAATTAGCAGCTCCTGACGTAAGAGAGCTTACAGATACTGCTGCGCTGTCAGTTTTATCAATAGCTACATATTTTATACCAGATCCGGATAAAGTTAATCCGCTACCTATAGCATCCCATACAAGGCCGCTGCCTGTTAAGCGTATAGCCGTGCTAGTACCAAAGCTAATAGTCTTAGAGCTAGTACTACCTCCATGCGTGTAGTTACCTATGTTAATTTCATAACCTGCTGACAAGTCTAGCGTACCAGAAGTATGAGTATACGTCCCTATGCAAGTTATAGTACATGTTGAAGATATAGTTATATTTACGCTTTGTATCACAGACGCACACTTAAGAGGGAAACTAGCAGGAGCGTACACTTTAATACCTGTTATAGCTACGCTAGGATTAAATACACCTATTGTAACATCTTTATTATTAGTATCAAAGGATCCAGTACTACTAATATTAAAATACTGGGTAGGGGCTTGATACATTGTATCATTAGGAAGTAATATTGAAATTCCCACATCTATACCAAAACCTATAGTAGCACCATTACTAGTTATATAACTGTAGGTGCTATTATTAGCAAAGTATATATTATATGTCCCCGAAGTAGCAGTACTTTGTGTAGTTGCCCCTAAAGTTAAATTTCCGTATAAGTTGTGTGTAGTAGTGCCGAATACTATTGTACCAGCAAAACCAGTAAAGTTTAGACTTCTATAGCTATTACCTGTGCTAAGAGTTAAATTATAAGTTCCATTAATAAAATTAAAATTAAGTGAACTATTTATGTCTGCAGCAGTAGCAGTAACTGTTGCAGCCGTAGCAGTATTATTAGATATAATAATGTTGCTAGTGCCTGTAAATGTTAATCCCGTTACGCCAGTAACATTCCACACAGTGCCTGAACCAGTAGCCTTAATTGAACCAGTTCCAAAAGCGATTGCACGAGTATTCGTATTATCAGATAAGAACGATCCAACAACTAACTCAACGCTATTATTTATCGTAATAGTACCTGCAGTAAACGTATAGGATCCTGTTGTGCTTAATAGTGCACCAGTACCTGTAGTAACTGTACCCGAAGTATGTAGTATAGATGCTGCAGATAGTGTTCCACCATAGTTTATGTAAGAATTAGTACCACTAACAAATGTTAGTATACCTATGGAATAGGTTTGGCTATTAAAATCAACGGTGCCATTAGTTATAATAAATGATGCAGTACTTGATTGTGAGAATGCATCAGCAAGCTGGAAGGTACCACCAACACCATTAAAATTAATACTATTACCAACAGTTGCTCCGTTACTAGTAATAGTCTTAGTTCCAGCTGTTGCTGCCATTGAGATTGCTCCACTGGTAGTAGTCCCAGTCATGCCTGAGCTAAATACTAAATTATTATATAGTGAAATGCTATCTGTGCCTTGAGCATAAACACCATTAAAACCAGTAAAATCTAGAGTATTAAATACGCTACCAGTAGTGGTAGTAAGGATATACGTACCTGTAGTTATATTGAAGTTGAGTGCCTGAGTAGAGCTCATTGCTCCAGCGGTTATAGTTGTTGCTGTAGAACCACTATTAGTAAGTCTTACGTTACTAGTACCTGTATAACTAAAGTTAGTTACAGTACTAGTATTCCATACAGTACCTGTTCCCGTTATAGCTAATACTCCAGAGGTATTAAAAGCAATAGATCTTACGTTTGTATTAGAAGAGCTAAAAGCGCCTATAGACAAAGTAGCTCCATTACCTATATTTATAGTTCCAGCTGTGAAAGTGTAGGTGTTGGCTGCTACTACAGTGGCTGTAGTACTAACTGTTAAATCCCCACTAGTATGAGTTACTGTAACACAGTTAAGAGTACCATTACTTATAGCATGAGTACCTGTTAGTATAGTAAAATTACCTAGAGTAACGGATTGTGAGTTAATATCTAAAGTACCATTAGTAAATCTGAATTCCCTAGTTGACCCTTGAACAAACGTATCAAAAAACTGGAAGGTAGTACCTACACTAGTACTTAAAATTATAGGAAAATCTAAAGTAATTCCATTGGATTGAACATATCTAGTACCTACTGTATAAGACCATGTTAATGCATTAGCCCCTGCGCTTGCTGTCATAGTTGTAGACATAAGTAAATAACCAGACATAACAATAGCGACATTAGCCCAAGTCCCGCTGAAACCAGTAAAGTCTACGGTAAAAACTGTCATAGCATTAGTAAAAGATATTACATCAGTACCTGCAGTAATCCTAAGTGTTAAAGCACTACCACCACTTAAACCAGTACCTGTAGCTATAGTTCTGGTACCTGTCGATCCCGCGTATGAAAATGTTAAGTTTGAAGTGCCTGTAAAAGAAAAACCTGTTGTAGTGGCTAAATTACATACTGTAGTATTATTACCAGTAATCTCTATTTTACCCGCAGTACCAAAAGCGATAGAACGAGTACCTGAGTTATTAGAGCTAAATATACCAACTTTTAAGCGTACATCATTATTAATAGTAATAGAACCGGCAGTAAAAGTATAAGTACCACTACACACTAAATTTAAAGTACTGCTTACTGTTAAATTCCCACTTGTGTGAGTTACATTAGCGCAATTTAGAGTACTAGAAACTGGATTTATAATAGTAGGTATTACTGTAGTTACAACTAGAGTACCTAAAGTAACAGATTGTGAGTTAATATCTAAAGTACCATTAGTATAAGCAAAAGTTTGGGTAGTTCCTTGAGTAAATGTATCTGTTAATTGTAAGGTTTGCCCTATCCCGTTCAAATAAATACCAAAATTAGCGGTAATACCGTTACTAGTAATGGTTCTAGTTCCGGAAGTAGAATTCCAAATAAAGGTGTTAGTACCTGCAGTGGCTGAAGTAGTCATAGCGCTACCCAATACCAAATTACCATAAAGAGTACAAGTATTAGTGCCTGTGCTAAGAGTACCTGTAAACCCTGTAAAGTCTAAATTTCTAAAATTAGATCCATTAACTATATCAATAGTAGTAGTTCCGCTAACGACATTTACATCTAATACGTTTGAAGATGTTCCCAAGAAGTTTAGTGTTAGCGCATTTGATGTTGAAGTATCAATAGTTAAATTACCTGTTCCAGTAAAAGAAAACCCAGTAACAGCAGCAAAGTTAATAATAGTAGTGCTGCTAGTGCCTATAATTTTTATTTTACCAGTACCAAAGTTTATAACTCTAGTAGAAGACCCAGGAGAAGACAATGCACCTACTGTTAGATCCACCCCATTATTGATCTGAATAGTGCCAGCGGTAAAAGTGTAGGTACCTACAGTATATATAAGTGCACCAGTTCCGGTAGTTACAGTACCGGACGTATGTATTATTGAAGCGGCACTAAGTGTTCCACCATAATTCGTATACGAAGAAGTACCTGTTTGAAACTCTAGAATACCTAGAGAATAAGTAACGTTATTAAAATCAACAGTGCCGTTAACTATACTAAAATAGCTAGTGGAACCTTGAGTAAAAGTATCCGCCAGTTGAGTAGTACCGCCAACACCGTTAAATCGTATATTATTGTTTATGGTACTTCCATTAGTAGTTATGGTATCAGTTCCGCTAGTAGCTGCAAATATAATAAAACCGGAACCAGATGTAGTGGTAGTTGCCATAGTAGCAGAGTATACTAGATTTCCATAAAGAGTTATAGATGTTGCTGCCTGCGCATAAGTACCGCTAAAGCCGGTAAAATCTAGTGTGTTCATTACACCGCCAGTTGTAGTGGTTAGCGTGTAGGTACCTGCTGTTACATAAAAGTTTTGAGCTTGTGCAGCACTCATTGCCCCTGCAGTTATAGTTGTTGCGGTAGATCCGCTATTGGTAAGTCTTACGTTGCTAGTTCCCGTATAGCTGAAATTAGTTACAGTTGAGGTATTCCACACGGTGCCTGAGCTAGTTAGTCTTAACTCTCCAGAAGTGTTGTAAGCAATAGATCTAACACCAGTGCCGGAAGAGGTGAAAGCGCCTACAGATAAAGTAGCGCTATTGCCTATATTGATAGTTCCTGCAGTGAAGGTATAGGTGCTTGATGCTGCTACTGTTGCTGTAGTACTAACTGTCAAATCACCGCTAGTGTGGGTTACTGTAGTGCAGTTAAGAGTGCCATTACTTATAGCATGAGTACCGGTGGTTATAGTTAATATACCAACAGAAGCAGAATATGTAGCTAAGTCGAACGTACCATTTGTATATGCAAAGTTCTGGGTAGAGCCTTGGACAAAAGCATCGGCTAGTTGCAGTGTCTGTCCAACACCATTTAAAGAAATACCAAAGTTAGCAGTAACACCATTTGAGGTTATAGTACGAGTACCTACGGTAGAGTTCCATAATAGAGTGTTAGTACCTGGAGTGGCAGAAGTAGTCATACCACTACCTAGTGTTAAGTTGCCGTACATAGTATGTGTAGTAGCAACAAAAGCCACCGTACCAGTAAATCCAGTAAAATTAAGATTATTGTAAACGTTAGCAGTCGTTAGCGTAAGAGTATAAGTACCTGCAGTAATGTTAAAGTTTTGTGCTTGAGCAGCGCTCATAGCACCTGTAGTAATAGTAGTTGCGGTAGAACCACTATTAGTAAGCCTAACATTACTAGTTCCTGTATAGCTAAAATTAGTTACAGTTGAGGTATTCCATACTGTTCCTGTACCCGTTATAGCTAATATGCCAGAAGTATTGTAAGTAATAGATCTTACGTTTGCATTATTAGAACTGAATAAGCCAACAGACAGAGTAACCCCGTTAGCTATGCTTATAGTTCCGGCTGTAAAAGTATAAGTACCAGTACAAGTTACCGTAGCCGTAGTATTAACTGTTAGAGTACCACTAGTATGAGTTACGTTAGCGCATCCCAAAGTTGCTGGTCCAGCAGCGCCGGTATTAGTTATAGCATGCGCAGCCGCAGTTACTACAACAAATGTACCAGCATTAATAGTTTGACTATTTAAATCTATCGTCCCAGAAGTTAAGGTTAGTAGCTGTGTTGCTGCTTGAGAAAATGCGTCAATAAATTGTAATATCTGTCCCGCACCATTTACGTTTATACCAAAGTTAGCGGTTCTTCCGTTAGAAGTAATAGTACCGGTCGCTGCAGTAGCTGAGTTCCAAGTTAAGGTGTTAGTACCAGCAGTAGCAGAGGTAGTAGCCGTAGATCCTAGATCTAGATTCCCATACATAGTATGGGTAGTCAGCGAGAAGGATACTGTACCAGCAAACCCAGTAAAGTTTAGGTTTCTATAGCTATTACCTGTTGTTAGTGATAGTGCGTATGTTCCATTGATAAAATTAAAACTCATTGCAGATGCCGAACCTGCAGTATTAGTCACAGTTACTGCAGTAGCAGTATTGTTATCTATAGTAATATTTGAAGTGCCAGTAAATGTTAATCCGGTTACGCCAGTAACATTCCATACCGTGCCTGTACCCGTTGTTTTTATATTTCCTGTGCCAAACGCAATTACACGAGTGTTTACGTTAGCAGAGTTAAAAGAACCTACAGATAGAGTAACGCCGCTATTAATAGTTATAGTACCTGCAGTAAACGTATAGGATCCGGTTGTAGTTATTAGTGCCCCAGTATCTATAGTTACAGCACCAGAAGTATGTACTACAGCAGAGGGACTCAGCGTGCCTCCGTAGTTTATATATGAACCTGTACCTATCCCAATATCAAGAACACCAATAGTATAAGTTTTGTTATTAAAATCAATAGTCCCGTTTCTAAAATATAAGTAGGCGTTACTTGTTTGTAAGAATGAATCTGCTAATTGGAAGGTACCGCCGACTCCGTTGAAACTTATATTACAGTTAACAGAGATTCCATTAGTGGTAATAGTTTTAGTTCCGCTAGTAGCAGACATATTCATTGCCCCTGACGGCCCACCACCAGTAGTAGTCATGCTAGCAGAAAAAACTAAATTACCGTAAACGCTAGAACCTAAGGCGCCTTGTGAATATATACCACTAAATCCTGTAAAATTTAGGTTGTTGAATGCTGAGTTGGATCCGAAAGTTAATGTGTATGTGCCTGCAGTTATATTGAAGTCGAGTGCTTGAGCAGCGGTTGCTTGTCCGGAAGATATAGAGGTAGCAGTAGCACCACTATTAACTAAGCTAATCGAACTAGTCCCCGAGTAACTAAAACCAGTTATTGCTGCAGTACCCATATTAAATACAGTACCAGTACCTGTTAACTGAATAGCCGAACTAGCTCCAAATACTATAGACCTAGTATTAGCATTATTCGAAGAGAAAGATCCTACACTAAGAGTAAAGGAGCTAGCGAGAGTAAGAGCACCACTAAGTAGTTGGTAGTCTCCAGTAGTAGTTAAAGGATATCCACCAGTGCCTAGTGTTAAAGCTCTGTTCTGTATTACCGACGCAGCAGACAACGTAGCACCATAGTTAGTAATATTTCCCGTTCCTGACGCGAAATTCAATATACCTATAGAGTAGCTTTGATTGTTTAGGTCTACTGTACCATTAGTTACAGTAAATGATGCAGTACTTAGTTGCGAAAAAGCGTCGGCTAGTTGGAAAATACCGCCAACACTATTGAAGTTTAGGTTACATCCTATAACATCTCCATTAGATGTTATAGTTTTAGTACCGCTAGTCGCAATCATTGAGATTGCACCACTACTAACAGCACTATATGACATAGCAGAAGAAAATACTAGATTTCCATATACTGAAATAGCTGTTGCAGCTTGTGTATATGTACCACTAAATCCTGTGAAATCTAGGTTATTGAATACGCTAGCTGTAGTAGTGGTTAGAGAATATGTACCCGCTGTTATTGCAAAATTTAAAGCCTGAGCAGCACTCATAGCACCGCTAGTTATAGTAACCGCTACAGCACCTGAATAGGTAAGTCTAACATTGCTAGTTCCTGTGTAACTAAAACTAGTGACTGTACTGGTATTCCACACAGTGCCTGAGCTAGTTATAGCTAATATACCAGAGGTATTGAATGCGATTGATCGAGCATTAGCGTTAGCAGAGCTGAATAGTCCCGTAGATAAAGTAGCACTATTACCAATGTTTATAGTTCCAGCTGTGAAAGTATAGGTGCCAGTACAAGCTACAGTAGCGGTACTACTTACTGTCAAGTCGCCACTCGTATGAGTTACGTTAGCACAGTTAAGAGTTCCGTTAGTTATAGTATGCGTACCAGTGGTTATAGTTAATACTCCTACGGAGGTAGAGTAAGTAGCTAAATCAAAAGTACCATTTGTATAGGCAAAGGTTTGGGTAGTTCCTTGTACAAATGCATCAGCTAATTGTAGTGTTTGACCAACGCCATTAAGTGCTATACCAAAGTTTGAAGTTCTTCCGTTTGAAGTTATTGTTCTTGTACCAGAAGTAGAGTTCCAAGTTAAGGTGCTAGTACCAGCAGTAGCTGAGGTAGTAGCTGTCGACCCTAGATTTAGATTCCCATACATAGTGTGGGTTGTAGCAACAAACCCAACTGTACCCGCAAATCCAGTGAAATTAAGATTTCTATAGCTATTACCCGTTGTAAGTGTTAATGTATAAGTACCATTTATGAAATTAAAATTCATAGCGGAAGTTGCAGATGCAGTATTTGTTACTGTAACAGCGGTAGCGGTATTATTAGATATAATAATATTTGAAGTGCCAGTAAATGTTAATCCGGTTACGCCAGTGACGTTCCATACTGTACCTGTACCTGTTGTTGTGATAGAACCAGTTCCAAAGTTTAACGTCCTAGTGTTCGTATTAGTAGACACAAAAGATCCAACAGATAACGTTGCGCTATCATTTATGGTTATAGTTCCAGCAGTAAGCGTGTAGGCTCCAGTAGTTAATAAATTATAAGTTGCGCCTATTGATAGTGGCCCACTTGTGTGGGTAACAGATACGCCTCTAATTGTCCCATTTATTATTGTATGAGAAGCCGTTATAACAATTACCCCGGCATTCATAGTCTTAGAATTTATATCTAAAGTGCCGTTGCTAAGTGTAAAGTTATTAGTAGAACCCTGAGTAAAGTTATCAAATAATTGTAATGTGTTTGTACCGCCGCCGACAAGAGTTATAGAGTGGTTTACTGTAAGCCCATTTGTTCTAATTACTTGAACTATACTCGCAGTTAGGGAGTTAAAATAAAAGCCACCTGTAGTTGCAGAAGTAGTCATAGTTCCATTATATGTTAGGTTTCCATAACAAGTAATAGTACTAGTAGTTAAAGCAAGAGTCCCTGTAAAACCAGTAAAATTTATATCTTTAAATCCATTACCGGTTGTTAAAGTTAGAGCATATGAACCATTTATAAAATTAAAGTTCATAGCTCTTGATTCGGCTGCGGCTCCAGTTACTACAGAAGACGCAGTTGCAGTATTGTTTGATATTGTGATATTAGATGTGCCAGTATAAGTAAGAGCTGAAGTACTAGACCAAATAGATCCAGACCCTGTCACTACAATAGATCCAGAAGCGCCAAATCCGATAGCAGCAGCTGCCGACATTGTACTACAAGTAAGAGTAAAACTATTAAGATTAAGAGTACCTGTAGTTAGAGTAGTAGTACCTGTAGTAGTTACAGCTGTTTGCATAGCCCATGAACCAGCGGCACCATTAAAGATTAAACCACTAGCTAGAGTTACGCCATTAGTAGTAATAGTTTTAGCTGTAGTAGCATTAAATGTTATACTGCCAGAATGAGTAGTTGAAAAATTAGTTAATGGAAAGGACAAACTTCCAGATACTGTTATGCCGAATGTTCCTGCAAGAATCATAGCAGCAGCTAAAGTATTAGTTACCGTTAGATCTAGACAAACTACCGCAGTACCTACAGTGACCGTGAAACCAGTTGCCCCGCTGCCTGAATCAAAAATTACGTTATCAGTAGCAGTGGGAACGCTCGCACCACTACTGCCACCACTACTAGCAGACCAGTTTGCTGTGTTTGTAGTAGTCCATGAACCAGTACCACCTACCCAATATCTATCAGCCATTATACAGTCTCTACAATCGGATCAACAGGTATAATGTCCTCAACTGGAGTAGTTATAGCGGTGATCCATCTATCAAATCTATCTTGTTTAATGGATTCAATCTCTTCGTTAGTCAATACGTGATCTTCTGGTAAGTGAATAGCATCTCTATAAGTATAAGTACCATCAGTCATTTCAAAATCTATTTTTATCATCTTGTTCCCTCAATTAAAATCCAAAATTCTTAGCTATTAAGTGCCATTTAGTATCTGCAGTCATATACATAAAACCCATATAATCTGTCTTGCTTGATCCGCTAGTAGTAGTGGGTAGGGATCCATCAGTAGAGCCGGCAAATACTCCATTCCAAGAAAATGTCTGTATATTAGTACTGCGTATTCGTAGAATGAACTTTTCTGAGTCAGTTATAGTACCTGTAGGAGCATTTATGGTCAGTGTCCCAACAGCTTGAGTATTATTTTGCTGAGCAATATCAGTAGTATCTGTATTTACAGTTATAGATGTTGCATCTGCAAGATATACCAATCTTGACCCTATATTAGCTATAGTAATAGTATCCGTAGCGGCATTTGTAGTTATTGTGACACCGCTACCAGCAGCTAGCGTTACAGTGTCAGTAAACCCGTCTGCTACTACGTCACTCTGTCCTGCAACCACAAACGCATTAAAACTTCTTATACTAGAGTATAATGCATAATCATTAGCCTGAGCTGATAGTAGGGTTGCATAGTCGTTAGCACGGGCTGATAGCAGTGTGTTATAGTCGTTAGCCTGAGCTGTTAGAAGCGTGTTGTAGTCGTTAGCTTTATATTCGCCTACTAGGGTAGTATATGTATTATAGTCATTAGCTTTATATTCGCCTACTAGTGTAGTGTATGAGTTATAATCGTTAGCACGGGCCGAGGCAAGTGTTACTCCGTCATTAGCCTGAGCTGTTAGGTAGGTAGCATAGTCATTAGCTTTATATTCGCCTACTAGTGTAGTGTATGAGTTATAATCGTTAGCACGGGCTGATAGTAGGGTTGCATAATCGTTAGCTTGCGCTGTTTGAAGGGTTGCATAATCATTAGCCTGAGCTGATAGTAGAGTTGTATAGTCATTAGCACGGGCTGATAGTAGGGTTGCATAATCATTTGAGCGAGCTGACAGCAATGTAGTATAATCGTTAGCATTTACCCAAGTGTTTGCAGCATCCCCATACGCATACAGAGCAGCAGTGAACCAAGTTCCATTTGCCGATCCATTTATATCCTGTGAAGTTGGGTTAGCAGTATACACCGAAACCTCAACATAATCAGATGTACCGTTAAAATATGCGATAGTAGATATAGATAGAAATTCACCGACAGTCGAGTTGTTGACTGGAGTTTGTGCGATGGCAATTTGAGTACTACCATTTTTTCTTAGCTGCAGGTTTGTTTGGTTATTGTTTATAGTACCTGCGCCCAACCAAATTTGTGCAGTTAATGAGTAATAACCTGCAATGGTCGGTTGAAATTTATTAGGTGTCCACCATCCTTGGGGATCAAAATCATCAACAAGTGTAACAACTGTATCAGTACCGTTTGGAATAGTTTGTGTAGACCCGTTTTTAACAGCTCTCACAACATAGTCGCCAGCTATGAGTCCAGCACCTCCAGAACCACCAGTATTAGTTATAGTTATGGTGTCCGTAGCGGCATCAGTAGAGAGTTGTATGCCGCTTCCTGCGGCCAACGTTAGAGTGTCGGAACTTGAGTCTGCAACAACGTTGCTTTGGCCGCTTACGCTTATTGTCGTAAAGCTATTAGACTGTGCCGCTGCTACAGTCTTATTCTCAAAACGTGCATTAGCAGCAACATAAACTAGTGCTTGACCATCACTGAGTCCTTGAGTGTGTACATCTTCATTCTCGTGTATATTACTGCCATATGTAGGGCGAACGAACATAGTACCGTTGTTTGCATGTTTGTTTATAACTATAGCCACAGTAACTATATTATTAGGAGCTACGGGTACAGTATTAGATAGACCGCCTGCTACTGCAGGGTTAGCGTATAGAATATCGCCCTCACTAAACATAGAGGTATTAAGTTGGCGTACTTTACCAAAAGTGGTAACAAAACCGTCTGCTCCAGCCGGAATGTCTTCAGTAGTAAGTCCTAGTATATATTTAGAGGGTATAGAACCATTAGCTACGGCTGGTTCTACGTGTATTCTACCACTTGCACCGTTAGTACCATTGGCCATAACAACAGTACCGTCAGGTATCGTACTAGCTGTATGGTTCTTAACGTAATAGTAGGATTCCTGTCCTAACTGTAGTGTGGTATTAGCATTCATACCTACATCTATGGTATTTTCATCAACATTCCACGCAAGCTGACCAGCCCCGCTAACTGCTGTTGGCGAGGCTATGTTCATCTGGATGCGATCAACGCTTGTTATGTTACCTTCTATGTAGGCATTAGCGCCTACGTGCAAGCCTAGCTTGACTCTAAAATCTTTATCTGCCATCTGTTCCCTATCCCTAGATGACTAACTATTATACAGCTAGTGCATGTCTAACTACGCGAATGGTGTTAGTAGTATTTGTTGGAGTTACCAGTAGTCTAACATTACCACCACTTATATCTGCATTGAATGAGGCTAGTGAGATGTCTGTGAATATTATTGCATATTCAGTCATAGACACTGTGGTGCCGTCATGAATGAGTAGTATTTCGCTAGCATGATAATCATTGTTAGCAGTGTCGTGAATTTGAACGGTGTACTTAGCAGTTCTAAAAGCTGTGGTTGCAAAAGTATCTAATACCTGATTGGCTGCGGTAGTGGTAGTAGCTAACGTACTAGTGTCGATACCTACAGCTTCAATTTGTAGAGGAGCTAGCGGTGTTAGAGTACGAATACCTACAAAGTTGTTAGTAGAGTCCACATGAAATGTGTTTGAGTCTACAGTAAGACCGCCAACAGTTATTGCATCCGTTGTTGTAGCGCCGTTTGCAGTTACGCGAGCGAGAGTTATTAAGTTAGTGTTAGTAGCATTATTAAAATCTACATAGTAAGAACCATCTTGGCCGTCCAACTTGTCTGCGTTAAGATTAGTCACAACAGTAGTATTAGATACTAGTAGAGTACCGACTCTAAGAGCAGCATAGCTAGTAGGGCTTACTACAGTGTTTGTGGCTGGGTCATTTGAGTTTACTAGAGCAAAATATCCTTCACTCTGATCATAGTAGATAGCCGAATTGCCTTCATTACCGCGATTTAGGTATATACCCACATCACCGCTTGGAGCACCTGTAGTATTTGAGGCTAGTTCTATAAACTTATCTTCAACTAGTAGACTCGTTGTACCGATAGTAGTTGTATTACCTTCAACGGTAAGATCGCCAGCAATGATGATACTGTCAGTGAATGTTTTTAGACCGCCAATGTTTTGAGCGCCTGTAGTACGAACTACGCTAGAATCTACTGCTACAGTTACGTTGCCAGTTAAAGGTCCGCCACCCGTAATACCGTCACCTGCTATAATGTTAACAGATGAGTTAGCTTTTAGGTTTGTATAAGATACTAAACCTGTCCAAGTAGCATAGTCGTTAGCCTTATAACCGTTTAGTAGGTTTGTATAGGTAGTATAGTCATTGGCTGAGTATTCATTTACAAGAGTGGTATAAGTTGAATAGTCGTTTGCGCGAGCTGTGGCTAGTGTAACTCCATCATTGGCTAGAGCAGATAGCAGAGTAACTCCGTCATTAGCCTGTGCAGACAAGTAAGTGGCGTAATCGTTAGCCTTGTACTCTCCTACTAGGGTTGTGTATGAGTTATAGTCATTTGCACGAGCTGTGGCAAGAGTTGCACCATCATTGGACATGGCTGCTAGATAAGTAGCATAGTCGTTAGCCTTGTACTCACCTACTAAGGTTGTGTATGTGGTATAGTCATTAGCGCGAGCTGAGGCTAGTGTAACGCCGTCATTAGCTGTAGCTGCTAACCAGGTTACATAGTCGTTCGCTGAATAGTTGGCTACGATCAAGCCTACGTTATCTTGAACTGTGTTTATTCTACCGTTCAGAGTAGTGTATGTGTTATAGTCGTTTGCACGAAGAGTGTTTAGAGTAGCTACGTCGTTAGCATAAGCTGACAGTAGCGTAACTCCATCATTAGCCAATACATCAACTCCGTTGACGATTGCCACGGTATTTACTGATAGTCCGCGGTTAACTACAAAATCTTTTAATATTGCCATTGCTCTTTTCCTTTATCTAGTGATAACTGTTCTAAACACTCTAATGTCGTTAACCGCATAGGTCGGAGTGCATAGTAATCTTACTGTATCATTAAAGATTGATGCGCTAAATTGCGCTAGTTGTATTCCTTGGTTAACAATAGCATACTCGGTCATGTATACCTCTCCGTTATTGTGTAACAAAAATATTTCAGTTATTCCATACAGGTTAGGACTAGTAGCGTGTACCTGAACCTGATATTTTGCAGAACGAAAATCTACGCTAGACCATTGATCTACAATTTGATTTGGTATGCTGGTCGAGGTGGTAGTAGCATAAGATCCTAATCCTACATCACCTATCTGCAGGTCAATGCGAGGATCAGCCGTGTTGATTCCAACCCTAGAATTTGCAGCATCTATGTATACCACAGAGTTTGCAAAACGCTTGTTTCCGTCGATCTGTTGATTGCCACTAGTACGAACTACAGTGCTGTCCACAGCAACGCTAACGTTAGCGGTTATTGGTCCACCACCAGTAATACCGCTACCAGCATTAACAAAGGTGTTAGATGTTCCACTAGCTCCAGCAGGACCAGGAGGGCCTTGCTCAGCAACAGCCACAACTACGATCTGAGGACGTTCTACTGTAACCACTGCGGGAGGAGTAGTGGCAATCTCTACGGTATACTGAACTGTGTCGGTGGTTACTTGATTCATCTAGTTATCTCAGGTTCTATCTTAAATTGGCCTTCAAGCAGTCTAATCACATAACCAGTGGTATCACGAAGCTCTAAATCATAACGACCGGCAAAACGAGGCATAGCCGCAGTGTTAGCAGCAGTCATATAAACGCGAACATTTCCATTAGCTCCATCTTCACGGTTCTCGGGTGAACCTGTTAACCATATGAAACCGTTAGCAGTGAGTTGAGAGTTAAACTCAACAAACACGGCGCTAGCAGGAGCTTCACGAACTTGCATCTTAGCAGTATAACCAGTCAGGTTAACGGCAGTTCCGGCAGGAGTTTTATAGCGCAGAGGAAGATCAAAAGTAGCTCCCTGCTCAACAGTTATATCATATCGACCAGCACTCATTTGCCATCTCCTTTAAATAGATCCTGCATAAGACTAGTGTAGTTAGTAGTGTTGTTCACTTGTACTGCAGTTGTAGGCTGTTTAGGACGACTATCACGATCCATATCATTGAGTAGCTTAATCCAGTCAAACAGGTCTTTCTTAGAATACATGCCAGTCTCCGCAGCCTCTTGAAGTTTTTCATCTATAACTTTGTTGATGATGTTGAGACGACGAGAACGGTGTAGATATCCTTGATTCATGATGACAGTGTCCACATATCGCTTGGTGTCACTACGTTCTACAATCGCGGTTACGCGATCCGCACTCATTCCATAAGTGTCAGCGATTTGTGGTATTGTCTTACCTGATAACAACTCATTAGCCACTAGCAGATGCTGTGGATCTAACTCTGGAGCGTCAAGCGAAGAGTTTAAGTTGTCTGAGTAGGTTGTAATATTAGTCATTTCTATACACCGCGGTTCCTTGGATCACTACGGCCCCGAGAGGTGCGTTTAATCCTTCATCTGTTTGAATTGTATCGAGTCTGATCTCTTCAAACTCTGGATAGATCTGACGTACGTTGTTTACAGCGTGCTCTAGATCATCGGCTAGCTGTTCCCCAGCTTCGCTGGTGCTCTCATCCCAAACTATACCACGCAGCCTAAAAGACATTGTGTTATATCGTTGACCGCCACCGACGTGTGAAACAATTATTTCAGTGACGGTGAACATTACACAAGGAAATTGATTTATCTCTTCAAGGAACAGGTCACGGTCATAAACACGATCATATACATCAGTGTGAAATGTGTATGCAGGGTTCCACGGACTCGTGCGTCCGTCTATGCGTCGTAGCGTATCGACAATTTTTTGAGAAGCTTGGTTTCTGTCCATGCATTTATTATACGAAGAATAACCAACGATGTCAACGGTTATTTTTTTAAATTTTATTTGACTCACGCAGCAGGAATCGAGAGAGACTGTGAGAAAGAGAGAGAATTGAGAGACGCTGAGAGAGAGAGAGAGAGAGAGAGAGAGGCGGTGAGAGCAACCCCCCTATGGATGCAACGAAGTTGCACAGCGTCCTGGGACAGATCCTAAAATTTCTTGTGTCACTTATTCACCGGATTTTGACGGAGCGAAATCAAAACGAAGTCCTAAAAATATCTGATAATTTTCGTGACGAAGGGGCCTGCGAATCACCGAATCAGCAAGTCCTATGAACCGCCCTAAGGTATTTTAGGTTAAAATCTAAACGTATTTTAAGCAATCAAACTAATAACCGCCTTAATATCTGCCCCATATCTGCCCCTATATCTGCCCCCACCTTTTAAGTGGGGTCATACGCTTTTAGCTTAATACCGCCGCGAGCGGCGCTGCAATAACGCGCCCAATAAGCGCGATTGGTTTGGATCGTTGCCAGCGCTTCCCCGTAGGTCGCGGACAACGACACCGCTTCCGCGAACGCTTTAAACTTGACGTGGACAGCGCCTTGAGTCGTGTTGCACGATTCGCAGAGGCGCACGAAATTTTCTTTCGTCATCGTGCCGCCTTTGGACTCGGGCACGATATGGCCGCAATGGTTTGCTTCCCGCGAACCGCAAGCGACACAGCCAGCGTGGGCGGTCATAACGTGGGCGCGGATGGCGGCGGGGATGCGGGCTTTGGTCACGGCGATTCTCCTGCGGGCTTGCTTGCCCGATGACTCACAATCGCACGAATCGCTTGGCGCGGCAAGCAAAATCGACACGGCACGCAAAGATTCTTTGTTCACTGTTTGTTCACGTTTTGTTCCGTTCACCTTTTGTTCACGTTTTGTTCCCCTGCCGATAAGGCAAAAGAATCTTGCATCGGGCAAAGATTCCGCTTGCGAATCGGATCGTGCCGTGCGATAAAGAATCATCGGGAAGGCAAGAACGCCAAGCCCGCCACCTCGAAAGGCTCTTGCCATGACCACCACCACCCTCGTCGGCTATGTTGTTCGCTCTACCGATGCCGCCATTGCCTTCGTGCGCCAAGCCGATGCAAGCGTTGAAGGCGTTCGGCCGATTTGGTTCCCGCGCAAGAAAATTGAAGGCGCCAAGGAATCCGATGCGATGGGCGTTCGGATCCAAACCGCGCAGGATGGCGAGCGGATCGGGATCCTGACGGCGCTGCTAGTCGACACGGCTTTCCTAGATCGGATCGGGGTGCTGGCCTAATCCAGCGCCTAGGCGGGGATTTTCCCCGCCTTTTCTTTGTCGCGGTTGTTCACGTTTTGTTCCCTATTGACAGCACCCGATTCGCCATGCTATAATAGAATCAGGCAGGCGCCAGCTGGGCGATTCGCCGAATCAGGCGCCGATTTTATAGCGATTCGCAAATCTTGTCAACCGAAATCGTGGTCTAGCGTGAAAATATATTTGAACAAAGGTCTTGCGAATCACGGCGGGGCGTGCGATAAAGAATCATCGGGAAGGCAAGAACGCCAAGCCCGCCCTGCCTCGAAAGGCTCTTACTATGACTCGCATCTCTTACAAAGGTTGGACTATCACCGCCGCTTACGTCGGCTTTGTCGCCACCCATGACGACCATTTTGATGGCGAAACTGGCGAATGGCAGATCAACGCCGACAGCGTTGAAGAGATCAAGGAAGAGATCGACGACAGGGCCTAGGCCCTTCGTCACTAGTTAGAAACCGAACAGTTATAAACCGACCATGTGGAGCTGAAAAATGACTACTTTTATTCTTGTCCTAGCCTTGTTCGGCATCGACTCGCCTGACCTTGTGTATGTCGTAGACTATGACATGACAGCCGCCGATTGCGCTGTGCGCGCAGAAGAGCAACAGATCTTGCTAGAAAAGACTTTTGCCGCATATGATTTCGAATTGACCTGCGAGATGGACCGCATATATGAGTGACAAAAAGCCCTTACTAATCAACAGGTTAGAGGGGGCGGCGCCCCGCGGGCTAAGCCACTGATATTGCTGCACAAAATAGCTATTGCAATGCCAGACGAATCGGAGTATAAAGAATCATCGGGAAGGCAAGACGCCAAGCCCCACTGCCTGAAAGGCTCCTACTATGACCTATGTTATCCTCGCCAACGGCTTTGAAACCGCTCGCACTCAATGCCCAAACGAGGCTGTTTCTCTTGCCATGTTGTCCAGCAAGATCTGCGATGAGTCGCTTGTCACTGTTGAATCCCATGGGGTTTGGGGTAAATATGCTGCGCCTGAAATGGTAGGCAAGCCTTGCGTCCATCCCTATGACTGGAAACGCGCAAAGCGCGAATTGATGGGGTACTGAGTCCTGTCAGATACAGCCTAGAAAAGGCAATGAATTCAAGCAGTTACAAGGGGCGGCGCCCCGCGGGCTAAGTGACTGAAATCATTACATATCTTAGGGGTTGACGGCCTAGGCGAATCACTCTAAGGTTAGATAACAGCAAAGGAGACTACCATGCAGACCTATGACGCCATCCAACTAGCCTCGATCAATCGCAGCCACGCTTATCTGCGCAGAAAAGAACGCGATGCAATGGTGCAGCGCGAGAATCGTTCGGATCTTGTTGCGACTCTTGCTTTGCTTGCTATGACTGCGCTATCGGTTGTCGGCTTGGTTGCCGCTGTCCTCGGGACATAACAAGAGGAATCGCCATGAAATATCTGTTGCTCGCAATACGTCACGAAGGAATTGTTTATGCCGCGCTTAACTATCGGTTCTGTATCGCGCATTATAAGAATCAAGAGCGCCTTGCGCAGCAAGCGGCAGATCCGATTCGGCAAGCTGCAATAGCTAAATATGTTGACGCATTATATGCTAATAACGACCTCAAATAAGGAATAACTAAATGCTCTGGATTCTAGGTGCTTTGATCTGCTATGCTATCGTGTGGATCGTGTGAGAAAAAACCCCTACTAATCAATAGGTTAGAGGGGGCGGCGGCCCCGCGCCTAAGCCATTGAAATCATTACATATCTTAGGGGGTTGACAGCCTAGGCGAATCGCCATAAGGTTAGATAACAACAATGGAGACGGACATGGATATCGAGCGCCTGACACTAGAAATAGAATGCACGTTCCGTGACTATCCTATTGACCAAATCCCTGCGCGCATAGAATGGCTAGAGGAATATACCAATAGGCTTGCAAAACATCTGAATGACTATATAGCGCGGCAAGCGGCAGGCAAGAAAATGCAACGCCATCAAATGGTCGGCATCAGGCAATATCCTGCGCGGATTAAAGAGGAGCGTCTTTTTATTCGCGCCCTCAAAGAGGCATACGCCTACCGAGTCGACGCATAAGCAGAAGGTGATTCGGCGAATCAGGCGCCGATTTTACAGTGCCGCCCGATTCTTGTCAAGCGAAATCGGCACTGACACATAAAATGTTATCTAATAAAGGTCTTGCGAATCGGTTGGGAACGTGCGATAAAGAATCATCGAAACAGGGAAGGAACCCATCATGCAGACCACTGGTTACATCGTCCGCGAAACTGAAGCCGCCGTTGCATTCGTCGCGCGTAAAGACATCGCGGCTGGCGTCAAGCCGCTGTGGGTTCCCAAGGCCAAGATCCTTGTCCGTCACGAGCAAGACCGCGCTAGCGTGGTCATCGCCACCGCGCAGGACGGTGAGCGAGTCGGCGTCCCCACGGTTCTGGTTCTGGACGACTCTTGGGCTGTCAAGGTCGGCATCCTTGCAGCCGCTTAAATAGGCGGGGTGTGGCATAATTGCCACACCTGGCGCCGATTATACGGCGATTCGTTTGACGTGTCAAGCGTGATCGGCATAAAAAAACTTTTAAAATTCGATGGAAAGTCCTTGCGAATCATGCGTGGGCGTGCGATAAAGAATCATCGAAACACAGGAGGCCAAGATGGCAAAGGCAAAGATCTCGGATACGGTTCGCGCAAAGGTTCTGGCGCGCGACTCGTTCATCTGCCGCGCGTGTGGGTTTGGCGGATCTGCAAACTATGCCTTCGCGCTGGAATGCGACCACATCGTCCCAGAGTCGGTCGGCGGCAAGGCCACTGTGGAAAACCTGCAATGCCTGTGCGGCGCTTGTAACAAAGCGAAAAGCGACAAGATTGCGTGGATCTTCGAATCGCGGTCGGCAAGCGTAGCAGAAGCGGTTTGGGCCGTCAACCAAAAGATCGTCGGGGTGGCCTTCACCCTAGGGTTGAAAGAAGGTTCGGTCGGCAAGACCCTCAAGCGGCTCAAGTGAGCCGCTTGCATAGTTTCTTTTCGACCAGTTCGTTTTCGACTTGACTCGAGCGGCGAATCACGCTATCATAGCGCAGGCTTCGCCTGCGCCGGTGGTAAAATTGTGGTAATTAGGTGTGATTTTTAGGTAAGATTTTCGTGCAAAATCAACAGGTTACAGGTCTGGCCGCCCGGCGTGCTAACCGTTTGATAACTAACACGTATTTCACGCTTGCACACCGCTTGCGAATCAGTTATATTAAATCATCAAGAGAGGAAACCTAATGGAGAAGAGAATGGCCACCAATATCAACGCAGCTCCTAAGACCCATCAGTTCACACTGATTTACATGGACAATGAGACAAAAGAAATTTTCGCACACAAGTTTCTCAGTGATAAGGAAGATATTTACGGCGATGAATTGACGGATTTGTTGATGCTTCCGGCAGAAGAAAGCTGGCACGAATTTTACACTGGCGAAGCTGATATGGAAATGGTCAAGAATTTCGCAGACACGTATACCGCGCTGGCCCTCGTGTATGGCCATCCTCAAATTGAAGAGGCGTATGCAAGAGGCAAGGAATACAATCCTATGCTGAACGTGTTTGGAAAGCCCAGCCTTAGGGTTGTCAACTGATAAAAAACCTTGCATAACCAAGCGGTTATGCAGGGCGGCGCCCCGCAGGCTAACCCATTGATAACTAACAGAAAATTAACTGTTGCATGATGCTGAGAATCACGCTATTGTTAATCATCAGCTAAGGAGAACTGCCGCAATGAATAAATCACGCTCTACGAAAGACTTGTCCCATACAGCATATGATCTCGCTAAGTTGGATGAGGAGATTTATCGGGCGGCGCAGAAGATTCGTCAAGCAGAGCAAGAGCTTGCTAACATGAAAAAGAAGCGTGCTAAGATCGCCACTGAGCATAACGAATTCCGTCTTTTTATCTTCCGTTGCAAGAAGAAAAAAGCCGTTTTACAAGCATAACGAATCAGCTAAGGAGATAGCTATGGAAAGCATCGAGTTTATCCGCCAGCGTTACCAAGAAGCGCGCAACGCTTATAATACAGGCAAGGATAATGCCTATTATGAGGGTAAAATGGTTGGCATTGTTGAAGCCGTCGCCTCAATTAAGGGAATCTCTTGGATTGAAGCCGACATTCTAATGAATAAAAGCGAGGGGAATTAAAATGATTTGGGCACTAGGTGTTTTAATCTGCGCCGCTATTATTTGGGTTGTGTAGCAAAAAACCCTTACTAATCAATAGGTTAGCAGGGGTGGCGCCCCGCGACCCAAGCTATTGAAATTACACTCTTTTTTATCTATTGCAATCCACAACGAATCGGGTTATAAAAAATCATCAACAGAGGGGAATATCATGACCTACGCGCAAAAAACGGACACTTTCACTTTCCTGCGTGGAGTTTGGGCAAAGGAGATGGTTATGGAATGGAATCCTGCTCAGGATACCGCCTTCAACTATTATCTAAATATCATTTGCCCACCCGACGATGCGATGCGGGACCAGTTCTTGGCTGATTTCAGCGATTTTTGCGGTTGAAACAGTAAATGAAATCAAGCCCTTAGGAGGGGCGGCGCCCCCGGGGCTAACCCATTGATAATGCACACTTTTTTAGGGGTTGACTGGCCGATCGCTTTAAGCTAGATTGTATGGGTGAGGCAGGCAATGGTGCTACCCTCGCGAATCAGGAGATGCCAGATGGCAAAAGTTTCTTTCGACCTCGACGCGCTGAAAGCACAATTCGCCGCAAAGGGTGGCAAGGCCACTGTGGTTGAGTCTGGCGTTCGTGCCATCGAGTCGGATCGGACGATCTATGCAGCAATGCGCGAAGGCAAGCGTGCGATGGCAGATGCCGTAGCCGAAACCCACGCGATGGAGTCCCTTTTTGAGCGTCAACAGCAAGCCTTTCATGCGGCACGGGCCGATGGCTGGTCGACTGAGGCGGCTCAAGACTACGCGGAAAGCGCGGTCTGATATGCTAGGGATTCTAGGGACTGTCGGCGTAGTCGGCCAAATGGCTTTGATTTCAACAGGTTTTAACACAAAGCTGGCGCTGCTTGTCGGTTTGGTTTCTTGTGCGGCTTGGGTTGGGCACTCGATCAAGCAAAAGGATCGTAACCTATTGATAACAAACATTATTGTTGCTGGGTTTGCGGTCTGGGGATTAGCTAATTAAATCAAGCAGTTACAGGGGGCGGCGCCCCGCCTTCCAACCCATTGAAATTGCACACAAATTTAGCTATTGCACATCCCTGCGAATCGGCGTATAAAGAATCACCAACTGAAGGAAGCTAACATGAAACGCGTTGTTATTTTTGATCTTGACGAAACGATCATCGACTCCAAACATCGGACCCCGAATCGTCCTGACGGGACTCTAGACCTAGATCGTTACTTTGCGATGAAAAACCGCGAATCCATCTTCAAAGATACGCTCCTGCCTTTGGCCGATACTTTCAAGCGACTCAACCGCAGCGAAAATTATGTGGTCATCTGCACGGCTCGTGCCATGAATCAAGACGACCGCGACTATCTGGCCCATCACGGGCTTGACGCCCATCTTGTTTTGTGCCGTCCCGAGGATGGTTCCGAGAATCACATCAAAGATGCCGCTCTCAAAGCGCGTAAAATCCAACGGCTTCGCAACCTGAAGCAATTTAAGGGAAAGCCCGTTTATATGTTTGACGATGCTATGCCAGTGATTCGCAAGATGCGTGAGATTGGCGTTCGCTGCCTGAACGCTGTCAAGGTAAATCAGCGGCTGGAAGGCTGCTGATTTCCCAGCAAAATCAAACACTTAGGAGGGGCGGCGCCCCCGAGGCTAAGTTACTGAAAACACTCACTAATTTATGGCTTGCAACCCCAAACGAATCGCGCTATACATAACAAGTCAGCAAAGGAGATATGCCATGACCGCATCTGAGCAATTCAAACTGAACCTTGCCAAGGCCGAGCGTAAATACGCCGAGGCAAAAGCCGCCGTGCTGCTTGCCAGCACTCACTTTGGTTTGCGCGATGCAAAGATCGCCGCAGAACGCGCACGAAAAGAAATGGTGCAAATTCGGGATCTTTTTGTTCGCGCGGATGAGCGCGAGGACGCAGATGAAATTGCGTGGCTCGACGCCTGACGGAGTCAGGGGCCTGCCTTAGCGCAGGCCCCTGCCTGCGCCGGTGGTAAAATTGTGGAAATATGGTGCAAAATCAGTTTGAAATCAATTAGTTAGTGGCTGCGGCGCTTAGTCTGCTAATATGCTGGCAACAAAAGAAACTTTCTGCTTGCTTGATGCCTGAGAATCGCGTATAAATATCTTAACAAAGGGAAAAGAAGGGAAACTAAAATGACATCAATCGGGAAATGGGTTATACTCGTAATATGTCTTATAATCATTCAGTTCTACGTCTGGATGTTGGCTTTGAATCCAGAATATGTTGGGCAGTGGGAAGCCCAGCGCGATATAGCCTATGATTCAATCTGGTCAGAATATCTAGCAGACTGTGACTGCGCTGAGTTTCTAGAATAAATACGTTGGGCGCGTGGCGAAAAGGTAAACGCAGAGGACTTAAAATCCTTAAGCTGTCGGTTCGAGTCCGACTGTGCCCACCATGTTCTTGTAGCTCAATTGGTTAGAGCAAGACACTCATAATGTCGAGGTTGGGGGTTCGAGTCCCTCCAGGAACACCAAATACGATCTAGGTAGATTGGAAATCATGCCTTCGGGTGCATGTGACCCCTCGCTAAATACTAGACCGGCTTGCAATGCGTGAGGCAAGCGTTTACTATCAATCGTTTAGTGAATTAGGCGCCCAGCGCCATAAATTATTATCATCAAACGAAATTTTTTATTTGACATCAGGGGGTATTGTCAGATATACTAGACTAACAAAGGAGAAAACACATGTCTCACACGAGCACCGGACTATTGGTGCTAGCGTTGACCCTGATAGGTTTTACTGCCAATGCGACTACGTATAGCGAAAAACAACTCAACTGCTTAGCACAAAACATTTACCACGAATCAAGGGGTGAAAGTATAGAAGGACAGCTTGCTGTAGCCTTCGTAACCCTCAATAGGACTGAAGATGAAAACTTTCCTAGATCTATTTGTGGTGTTGTATATCAAAAAGGTCAGTTTAGCTGGACTAAACGCAAACCAAGAATATCCGAAGATATTGCATGGGACACAGCCATGACAGTGGCAGAAACCGCACTCTATCTTCACACAGAAGGAAAAGATAATACACAAGGGGCTGTTTATTTTGACGGTGGTAAACATAAACAAAAGTTTCATCGACGACAAACAGTCCGAATAGGAAATCATTCATTCTATCAATAACTTACCAGCTAGGGCGCCCCACGTCCTAGCTGTTTGATTTTAAACAGTTTTTTAGGTGTTGACGCACTTGCATAAATCCGCTAAAACAAAGCACAGACAAAGGAACAGAGCATGAGCAAGCTAGAATTTCGTAAGCTAGAACCTGTTGGGAAATGCCCTAATTGTGGTATTAATTGTTGGGAAGAGACAGGTAATGAACCTGCAATCTGGCCCTGCGGCGTTCCCAGCTGCCCCTATCCTCATAAGCCACAACGCCCGTTCGAGCGGTCGTCTGTCGGTTCTAGCCTTAACATGATCATATATAGCGGGAGCTAATAATGGCATATCTGCACGCGAATCGTCAAGTGGCTTACAATGCAGGACGGGATATGTATCTTAAGGGGTGGGAGTTTTCCTGCCCCTATGCTAAAGGTCATGTCTTTGCCAAATGTTGGTTCCGTGGATGGTATGACGCAGAGAGAAAAAGCCCAAGAATAACAAGCACTTAGGAGGTGCGGCGCCCCGCCGCCTAAGTCATTGATTTTGCACGATTCTTTCCTAGTCGCCGCCGTAACTTTTCTCTTGCACACCCCCCGCGAATCGGCTATAAAGATTGTATTGAAGAAGCCAACAAGCGAAGGAGAAAGCAATGGCTGATACGAAAACCTCGAAGGTGAACTACACGGAAGCTATGGTCGAGCAAATGCTCGCCATGTATGCCGAACTCGGCAACGAAGGTCTGGACGAAATTGCCGCGACTGTCGGCAAGCCCGTCCGCTCGGTCCGCTCGAAGCTGGTGCGTGAGGGCGTTTACGTCGCCGCTCCCGAAAAGCCCAAGGCCAAGAAGGAAGAAGGTCCGACTAAGAAGGAACTTCTGAATCAGCTCGAGTCGCTGGTGTCCTTCGACGTGTCGGGCTTGGTGGGTGCCACCAAGGAAGCCATCACGCACGTTATCGCGCTGGCTGAGTCGCAGGACGCAGAGTCCGTTGAGGGTGAAACCGAATCGGTCTGACCCAACTAGCTAGGCGGTGAAAGCCGCCTAGCCCTATGGCCCGCGCTTGGTGCCACCCTGTCAAGGAAGCTGCAACTACTTGACAACTTTGCAGAGGGGGTGAGGGGTTCGATTCCCCTAGCAGGTCGCTCAATTTTCTGAACGATTTCAAGCACTTACGGGGCGGGGCGGCCCCGCTGCTAACTCATTGATTTATAACGATTTCTTTTCTCTTGTGCTGCTCAACGAATCGGGGTATACATAATCATCGAAAGCGAAAAGGAAACCGCTATGACCATGTCCTTCTACACCGCCGGAAAAATCTGGCACGCCCCCAAGTTTCAGATGCTACGCGATACGCTGAGTTTGCCTGTCCGCGCTCGGTGGATTGATCTGAGCCAAGATTCTGATATTGTGGTAAACCACAAAGATCAGCTGTGGCAACAGTGCTATGAGGATGTGCGCGACTCGGACTTCGTGCTGCTATACTCTGAGGAAAAGTCGGAAGAACAGCGCGGCGCGCTTGTGGAAGTCGGCATGGCATTTGGTATGGGCAAGCGGGTCTATGCTGTAGGTTCCTGCAACTCTACTAAGCCTAACGCAATTTCTGATGTAGCTTTCACGCATCACCACCTCTGGACTTGGCTGGATACTGACAATCTGGTCAAAGGCGCTTACTACGCTATTGCCTCTGAAATTGGCCGCCGTGGCCGTAATCCTGAAACTCTGAAAAAGGTAGCTTAAAATGCCGTATATCCCGCAACAACAACGCGCTGACATTCACGACGATTTGCAAGATGAGGGCGTAGACTGGACTCCCGAAAATGCCGGAGAATTGAATTTTCTGGTGTCCACGTTTATCGCCAATTATATCCGCGCCAAAGGCTTAAAATATGCCGTGGTAAATGAAATGATTGGCGCGCTGGAATGCGCTAAACTCGAACTGAACCGCGTTATTATCGGCCCGTATGAGGACATTAAAATCGCGGAAAATGGTCCCGTATATCAAGGGATTCTATCTTCGGGTGAATACTGAAAAAACCCTTGCAAGTCAAGCACTTGCAAGGGGCGGCGCTACGAACCCTAACTGATTGAAAACAAACGATTTCTTTTCTCTTGTGCTAGAGGGCTGGCCGTGCGATAAGAGGATAACACAGGAGATACCCATGACCACTGAAATCAAATACCAACTGTTTCGCGTGACTGGACCGGATACTGGTTATCAGGTAAATGAACTGTTCAACTCTGAAATGGTTGCAAAGAATCACGCCTTGAATATCAAGGACAGTGAAGCGCAAGAATACAAGATCGTTTCTATCGTTACGACTCGTTCCACCCTTGACGTTTTTACTGTACCAGCACATGTCCCAACCCTTGAAGAGATTGCACAAGACATTATTGGCTCGTCAGATGGTTCATTCTATATGGAATGGGGCGAGTATTTTGAGCAACTGGAAGAACCTGCTCGCTCTCAGGTTGAGGACATGGTGAACGAAGAAATTGCAAGCTGTGATTGCTGCGGATGGAACTGGCATGTTGAAAGCATGGAACACTTTGATGACAGCAACGAAACCCTGTGCTGGAAATGTGCAGACGACCGACTCACCGAAGAAGAGGGTGACGAAGATGAATGAAATCAGGCACTTAGGTGCCACGGCGCCCCCGCCGCCAACCCATTGATATTACACGCTTTTTTAACATTTGACTGGCCCCCACGAATCGCCTATACATAGATCAAGGAAGCGCAGACAAAGGAAAAACTGCAATGGCTCTCAAATCTACTCTGTTCGTCGTCACGGATATTGAAACGACTCTGAAAAAGCGAATCGCTTTTGACATCGCTTGGAAAATCATCGACCGCAAGGGCCGTGAATATGGTCGTGGGTCGTATGTGATTCGCGAAGCGTTTTGCCATGATGTGCCGTTCTTTGCCCAAAAATTGGGCTTCTACTTTGACGATGCTTTTGCGGGTCTGATTCGCCCCGCCTCGATTCTTGAGGTTCGCGCAGAATATAACGCGCAGATTGCAAAACTGCAAGAATCGGGCCATCGCATGATTCTCGGCGCTTACAATTCTGCCTTTGATTTCAAATACTTGCCTGAGACTCTGGCGATTCTTACTGACGGCGCGGAAACCCGCTGGCTGACGAATCGCGTGGAACTGATGGACATTTGGGATTATTGGGGCGAATCGGTTCCGCGTGAATATGGCAAGGTCGCATCTGCAAGCGCATCGGGCAAATATGTTTCGACCTCGGCTGAGTCGGCATATCGTTATGAGTTTGTCAAGCCCGTATTTGAGGAACGTCATATCGCGTGGTCTGACGTTGAAATCGAATCGGAGATTCTGGTGAAGGCTCTTGCTCGCAAGAAAAAAATGCCGATTGTCAAGTCCCCTGCTCAACTGGCTGGCGGTGTTTGGAAAAAAATCAACACGCGACTCGGCATCGACGGCAAGGCATTTTTGCCGCAAGCTGTCAAGCCCGAAATGGTGATGGTGGGGGTGTAAACCCCCACTAATTTCTCAACAAAAACAAGGGGTTAGCAGGCGGGGCGGCCTAGGCCCTAACCTACTGAAAACACTCACTAATTTATGGCTTGCAACGCCTAGCGAATCGTCCTATACATAATGCAAGGAAACGGAAACCAAGGACACTAAAATGCAAGAAATCTGGAAAGCATGGCCGGAATGGTTGACAAGCGCGGCGATTGCGGCCTATCGTGCGGGTGAAACACCAGCGTCGATTGGCGCGGTTCTTAAACGCCGCCCTGCGGTTGTCCGCTCTAAGCTAGTCCGCGAAGGCGTTTATGTTTCAAAAACAGCCGCCCGCAAGGAATATGTTATCAACGCAAGCGAGGGATTCTAAAATGAAAATGACCTACGAACTGTGGATGAAATCTGTTAACCGTATCCTAGAGAAAAAGACGGGCGGGCTAGATCAAGAGATGCTGCCCGATTGGCTCAGCCGTGACGCATATGAAAGCGGCATGACCCCTGAAGAGGGTGCAGACGAATGTCTGCAGTCGGCTGGTTGGGACTTCGAATTGGATGAGGTGCTTGACGAACTGTGATAATAACCCAGCTAAATCAAGCATTTAGCTGGGGTGGCGCCCCGGGCGCTAACCCATTGATTTCATTGAATAATTTAGATGAAAAAAACCCCCATTTTGTGCTGTCAAGCGAAAAATTACCCTTGCCCCCTGCTCGCGAATCGTCTATATATATTGAACGGAAAGCGAAACAGCCCATTTGAGGAGAAAATCATGGCTGATGCAAAAGTGAACTACACCGAGTCGATGGTCGAGCGTATGCTGACCATGTATGCGGAACTGGGCAACGATGGCATTGATGCCATTGCTGCGGAACTGGCGCGACCCGTTCGGTCGGTCCGTTCCAAGCTGGTCCGCGAGGGCGTCTATGTGGCGGCCCCCAAAGCCCCCAAGGCGGCCAAAGTCGAAGGCCCGTCGAAAAAGGAACTCGTGCAGGAACTGGAATCGCTGGTCGATTTCCCTGTTGATGGTTTCATGGGCGCGACCAAAGAGGCGATTGCCTCTGTGATCGCTCTGGCGCAGGCGGTGAAAGCCGCCTGAGCCTAGCGGGTGTGGCATTTTTGCCACACCTATCCTTCGTCTCGGATCAGACAAGATGCCAGACCCGACGTTAAATGGTCAAAGCAAATCCGTGTCGGTTGCGTCACCCGCCGGTTGATCGTGCTAGACTAGATGCACGCTTAAAGCCCTTGCAGAAATGCAGGGGCTTTTTTGTTGCATTTTTGTCACGGAAAAAAGTGAATGAAATCAAGCACTTACGGGGCGGGGCGCCCCATCCGCTAACTCATTGACGACACAAAGAAAAATAGCGCTTGCACTCTGCTCATGATTCGGCGTATAGTTAATCATCAAAAGGAGAAATGATGATGGAAGCACCTCATGTTTATGTTGTTCACTACGAAGGTCGTGACGTTGAATGTTACGGCACGTTGGAAGAAGATAGCAATTTCAGCGTTGTCTGCGACGATGAATACGACGATGATGTTTGGACTGATGCTGATCCTGTATCAGGCGACCCATTCCTGACTTGGGAAGCGGTTGTAGCGACTCTGCAAAAACACTTCAATTCTGACATTCAAGAAATTTCAGCGTGCTAAGATGCGCGTTGAAGCTGGTAAGCGGTATACAACGCAACAGGGCCGCGTAGTCGGCCCTGTGCAACGGATGAATCATGCCATCACGGAAATCTACTGGCATGAGGATTATTTTGAAACGGGCATATGGGACCGATTTGGTCGATGCTCGCACCCCGAAACAAGGACGGGTTATAGCTACGGCAACCTCGTCTATGAAACTATTGAACCCAAACAAGAGGAAATGATGCTATGAAAACTTACACCTTTATAATGCCGTTTAGCGGAACTCAAACAGTCTGGCTCGAAGCCGAATCAGAGGAAGAGGCTTGGACTATGGTACGCAACGGCGATTGGTGGGATTCAGACGAACAAACCTTTAATTCGCATAATCTAGATGCGACTCTACTTGAGGTAGAAGAAGTGCCAGAGGAGCAAGAAACGTAACAATAACAAGAGGTTAACAGCCTCGGCGCCCCGTTACCTAAACCGCTGAAAACGCAGGGAAAAATAACGCTTGTAACGCACAACGAATCATCCTATACATAATCATACAGCAAAGGAAATCACATGGATCTAACCTACGAAGAATACATCGACTTCACTAACCACCTGTTTATGCAGGAATATCTTGATGATGAATATCATACAGGCCGCGAATCTACTGTCGGCGCTCTCACAATCCTCTGAAAGGGAATAGAATGAAAACCTACACTGTAATCTGGCGTGATGGCGGTGACGACTATATGTTCACCGATGTTAGCACTGATGTTGATCCTAATCTTATGACCAACGGGGATTGGGCTTTTCTGGCTGGGCAAGTCGAATACGCGGAATGGGACGACCCCGATAGGCTTGCCGCTATGGCTGATCTGCTCGATGATTATGAGTTGCTTGACGTTGTTGTCGGCCCTCTTGTGTCCGTTCTCTGAAAGGAATCGCTATGTATGTTCTGCTCTATACGAACTCCTCGAATCAGCCGTGCTTTGTTCAGGGAACAATAGAGGAAATCAACTCCCACGTTCACAAGGCTTGGGTTGCTGGTGATATTGACTCCGACGATTGGGAATTTTCATCACCTTTTGAAATGCTCTGCATTGAAGATGATCGCTTGACGCCAGTCAATTCGTGGGAGATGAAAAATATTCCTCAATTCACTGTGGTGTAAAAAAACCCTGTATGTTCAAGGACATACAGGGCGAGGCGCCCCTAGCGCTATCTCGTTGATAACGCTAGAGAATTTAAATAGCCGTGATCTTAACTACATCACTTAGCGGGATGCCCAATCTACGACAATCGTTTTTGACCTCATCTACAGCATCCAAAAAACTCTCAGCCCAAAGAATAATACTGAACGTTTGATTTTTGAATGTGGCCTCATAAGTCTCAAGACCTTGAGGCGGTTCTATGGGCGGTTGAACAACGCCCATGCAATGCACATTACGACGGCCCATGCGTTTCCACTCATGCGGATATTCAAGTTCCATTGTCAAACAAAACTGGTTTCTGGCATCGCCCTCATTCTCAGCTTCAATTTCAAGGGTGATGTTCATATCGCCCGTTGGACCATACTCACCGACAACTGTATACGTCTGCATTTTGCTCTCCTATAGACACGAAAGAGAAGCCTATTCGATTGGCAGGGGGTGCGCATCTCTACCCCGCTTCATCTGACCGACCCGTATCATCCGTGCAAGCCGCCTGTTCTAAACAGTGTAAGCGGTGCAGTCTATCGCGGCATCGGCTAGGCTTCTCTTTGCTGCCTACTCTTATTTTATACATGATTCGAAACCATCATGCAAGGTTTAAATAACATTGAGATAACAACACGTTAGCACAGGCGGCGCCCAGCCCCGCAAGTCGTTGTTTTCATTCACAGATTCCACACCCCCACGCCACTTCCACTTTGTGCCCTGAAAGGCCCCAAGCGCAGCTTGCGCCAAGTAGAAAGTAGATTTTTGATGTAGCGTCGGTCAAGTACGATTTTGATTAGTGTGGTCCCGAATCACAGTCTGTATACGCGCCGCTGCGCCAGTAGCGATTCGGCAAGTACAAAATCAGTGCACGATATACGATTCGTGCGATTCGAATAAAGTCTGCAAGTCCTGCACGACTACGTCACTTCGTGACAACGGCAGGTGCGTAGCACCTGTAGGGAACCGGCAAGTACAAAATCAATTCGTGTGGCGGGATTTCGACGATTCGAATAACGGTTCAAAGTCCTGCAGCGGTGCATTACCTATTGATAACGGTGGGTGCGAAGCACCAGTAGACGTTTGGCAAGTACAAAATTGATGCGTGTGGTGGGATTCTCACGATTCGAAACACAATTCAAGGTCCTGGCACGCCAGTGCCACTCCGTGGCAGGCCGAATCACCCCTCTGCACATGAAAAAAGCCCCTAGGATTGCTCCTGGGGGCTGATTCGTATCTAAACGGCGCTTAATCAGGTCTAAAACGGAGTTTTGAGGGCCTAATGTGAGGGGGTACTAAAATTATGAAGTGTTTTTTCTAAAATTTGGTCGTTTTTGAGGATTTTAAAAGATTATTTCTTGACAGATTAGCTCCCACTGGACTTTTACGTATTTCTGGCGGAGTCGGCAACTGATACTGAACGTTGTTCAGCGAAAAAATGCCTGCGAATCACCCTGGGCTATAAACAGAATCATCCAAGGTAAGAGAGTCTAAAATAGACTAAAGACAGAGTCCTAGCAACTAACAAAAACCCCTAAGAAACTTCGTTTCAGTGCTTGCTAGGCCTGAGCCACTACGTGGCAGGCCAGATTAAGGATTCGATTATATATATAAACGAAACGTAGATGTAAACTATAAATAAAATAACGAGGTGAAACAGATTAAACTGACGAGTAAACCCAACCTTCTCCTCATTCATTTCATGATCACATACAAGCGACGCTCGCTACCGCTCGTCGTCTGCTGCTTGTCTCACCACATCATTTCATGAACTCAGAACCCACTGCAATTTCATTGCTTAACTCGTTCTGCTCTTTTGTCTACCTCTCAATCGTACACTGTTTAGCAGAAAGAGTCCAGTAGCCATCTTCTAAAAAAGTATGGTTAACGACCATTTTAGATATTTTTATTCTCCCCTCCCCCCATCGCAACTGCGTTGCTGCACTTGCTTGAATTTTTTCACTTGACCTGAGCTACGTTTTAGCTTATTCTAGACTCAAGGAGAACACAAAAATGTATTCAGTACAAACAAATGCAACATGGCAGGTATGCTCTGCCAACTCTACTATAGCTTTTCAGGTGGTTGGCGCAGGTGCCATAGAAATTGGACTAAGCGGGGTCTCAGCTCCACCACGTGGATTCATATACGCCGCTAATCAGGGTGATCGTGGCGATGTAGTCACTCTATTCCCAACATCAACTGGTGCTAACGTATGGGTTAGAAGTTCATTCCCAAGTGAGGTTTCACTAGGATGATATCACCTTTTGATACGTTCGGGGTCAACACTTGGGCTGGCGGTGGGGATGGTGGGTCCGTCCTAGACTCACTGCGTGCTCTGGCTAGAACTCTAGCCTCGGTTCAGGCCACGGCCACTAACGTGGCAACCGCTGTGGCAGCCATTGAAGGGAACCGATACTCAGTGTGGGCTGTTCCAGTTCCTACTAAGATGAGCGAGACTATGGCGGGAGTTCAGACCACGCCTGCCTCCGGTCAGTTTCGTTATCGCGCCTCAGGTCCTCTTGGAACGCGTGATCTTGGAACGTTAACGGGTTCAACCCCAGCTCGTGGTCTGCCTTGGACTGGGATGGCATTTTGGGACGGAACGGCTTTCCGCGGCATCATTGTGTGGGCGTGGACAGGTGCTACTATAAACTCACTAAACCAAACTGTGGCTGCGGCTCGCCCTGTTACTACGCCTGCAACCATGTTCTCACCTACCACTGGAGACAACCTATACAGACAGGTTCGTCCGCTCGTCATCGAAGCTACTGGTGCTCTCGCTCTAGACGGATCCGACGCTAACACAGGATTTCAGTTCTCGTCGGCACAGAATCCTAGTGCGAACGGATATCACACAACCTCATTCTTCTCGCAAGACGATGGAGTTTGGGGAATTCTTCCAGGTGCGATGCTAGATGGTGATACTCCTGGACCGGCGCTCTCAACAGGTGGATATGGTATCTCAGCTTATCAGGCTAGTGAGCCTGTCACCACATACTTCTGGGGTGGAGCCTCTCAGGCCTCATCCAACTATGTTGGAGTTGTGTTCAGCGCATGACACACTATGCCAGCATATTCATATCAGATGTACATCTAGGCACACGGGGCGCTCAAGCAGACGCTCTGTGTGCCTTTTTCAAGCAAAACACGTGTGACCGACTTTTCCTAGTTGGTGACATCATAGACGGATGGCAACTTCGTCGCCGCTGGTTCTTTCCACAAAGCCATGCAAATGTGATACGACGTATCCTCACTGCTGCTAAACGTGGTACCGAGGTTTCGTACATACTAGGAAATCATGACGAGGTGTTTAGACGATTTACCAGTTTTGATATAGAGATCGGTAACATTCGCATGCTTGATCGGGTAGACTATACTAGCATCACTGGCAAGCGGCTGCTTGTGATTCATGGAGACTTCTTTGACTCTCTGATGGTAGACAAACGCTGGTTGATGCATGCAGGTGATGCGGCTTATACCGTCAGCATCTGGGCTAACATTCACTTTAACCGTGTGAGGCGTTGGCTCGGTCTAGAATACTGGAGCCTGAGCAACTGGCTAAAACAAACTACCAAGCAAGCTGTCAGCTATATAACTCACTTTGAGGATCATGTATCCTCGTATTGCAAACGTGAAGGATACGATGGAGTTGTATGTGGTCACATTCATGTGGCTACGATCAAACAGATTGACGGCATCACATACATGAACTGCGGAGACTGGGTTGAAAGTGCAACTGCACTAGTAGAGCATGTGGATGGGCGGTTTGAAACTGTAACATGGAGTGGTGATGGCCAAGATACTTCTGATAACTGATGCTTGGCATCCACAAACAAACGGAGTTGTCACGACTCTGACAAATCTTGTTGCACAAGCTCGTGCACACGGAGATACAGTTCATGTATATCATCCTAGACGTTGTACCATTCGCATTCCGCTCTGGTTTTATCCAGAGATAGAGATTGGCATCCCAAATCCGTTCCACGTCAGACGACTGCTAAAACGTCGGATCTGGGATCACATACACATTGCAACTCCAGAAGGCTCTTTAGGCATGGCTTTTGCATCTGCTTGTAGGCGATTGAGAATTCCATTCTCTACATCCTGCCACACTCGGTTTCCAGAGGTCATTTCAGCTCGCTGGCCTGCAATACCGGTCTCGCTAGGTTGGTGGTGGATGCGTAGATGTTATCGTGGAGCCACTGTGGTGCTTACTACCACAGAATCAATGGTGCAAGAACTAATCACTCGTGGATTCACTCAACCCGTACACGCATGGACCCGTGGCGTCGATAGAACCACGTTCTATCCCGTATTCCAAGAACCTAGCAGCCCTAAGATTGTCCTGTGTGTAAGCCGTGTTAGTCATGAAAAAGGTCTTGACGACTTCTGCGCTCTTGATGTGGGTTCAGCTCAAAAGGTAGTAGTAGGCGATGGGCCATATCTGAACGATTTGAAGAACCGTTATCCTGAAGTTTTGTTTACAGGCAAGCGAACAGGTCGAGAGCTAGGAGACTGGTATCGCAGAGCTGCCGTGTTCGTATTTCCTTCTCGATCAGACACTTTTGGTGTAGTCAACATAGAAGCCTTAGCATGTGGAACACCTGTAGCTGCTTATCCTGTTACTGGACCAATAGATATTATTGATCACGGAGTAAACGGGTATTTGAGTGAAGATCTCAGTGAAGCTGTTCGAGCGTGTTTAACATTAGACAGGGACGTGGTAGCATCGACGGCTGACCGATGGACGTGGGAATCATGTTATGAACAGTTTACGAGTATTCTGATTCCAGCTAAATAAAAAAGGGCCCCTGCGGGCCCTTTTGCGTAATGGTTATGTTGGGTTAGCTCCTAGAGCTGTGCGGCGTACTTCTGACCGCAGATAGTTAATGTCATGATCGTTTGTGATCACGTATTCGGCTAGATGCCTGATGTCTTGCTCACTAGCGTGTCCGTCGCTATGAGTACCAGGGCGGTCAATCCACACTAGACGTCCGCCTACCGCACGAAGTGCGTCCACCTCATGTGGAAATCTAACATCACTACAACAAATAGGATTAGGCTTGAGCATACGAACGCGACGTTGCCACATAGGAATCCAAAGATGGGGGTCGATTGAGTTTCTCCACTCAGTGCCTAGCTGCTGCATAGCATGCCTAGGAGTTCGCCCCATTAACCAATCATCAGGTTGTTCTTTTAGATCGCCTTCAAGACGCTGATTTATCTCGTCATGAGTGAGTCCACAATAATAATACATGGCGGTGAGCATCTGTTTCAGAGGCGCCGCCATTTTCACATCCGTGAAACCTAATTGCAAGAGTGTGTTTACGGCCTCACTCTTGCCACTTCCTTTATACCCTGCGAAGGCTATAATCATGTCTAATTCTCCAAAGTTCTGTAGCCTGACATACCGAACCTGGCTTGCCATAGCTGTCTGCTAGACCTCGTTGCGTTAGCAGAACGTCCAATAGGTGTTCATTCTCTAGAATGTATTGATCCCATAGTTGGGAGTATAGTGCTCTCGTCTCTGCATCATTTACAGGGCGACGGCCTTTAGCCAGCTTCCAGTGCAGCCCTGTAGTGCCATCTTCAAACTGTTTAGCAGCTTGATACTGCTCCTCAATACTCTTACCATTAACCCGAGCATAGAATGCGCTGAAACGTTTATCTCCTAGACTAGAACACTCTAGAAAAGGTGGTTCTCCGTGCCAGATCACTGTAACCGTTCCCACGTCTGTTCAATAACTCGTTGCGACCGCTGGTCAGGATGGTCTGGGCTGTGGTCAACTCCATCAACAAAGTGAGGAGTCCAATCCTCTTCCCACATCTTGAACTCGTTGCGGATCATACGGCCTAGTGCAGTGCTATACTTAGCAAGATCATCACGAGGTGTATCCACAAACTGAACAACAAAACTTGGCCCTAGTGAGTGGATTTTACGGGCCAGCCACCCAATCATATATTCATCGTCCATTTACGTCTCCTAAATCATCTCTTACACATTGAATTGCCCAAGCTAGTCGTTCATCGTCTTCTTCATCTACAGAGAACAAAACATCTATCATTGAGCTTTTAGCTGCATCTAGCCGGTAGATTAGACCTGCAACGTGATCACGAATGGGAGCAATATCACTTGAGACTAGACAAACTATCTCCTGGGCAATCCAGCCGTCTAGCGTTGCAATCAATTCAGCATTAGTCATTAGTCTCTCCAATTACCGGCGATTGCAAAGAATGAGGCGGCAAATGCTGCGAACTGCCAATCTTGGCCTGTGTGATATAGATAGAGCGCACACAGCAGTTGAACTGCTGCAATAATTCTAGTTAGGCTGTTAAACATTATTGTTTCCTCATATAATCAAGCATCTGTTGAGTGATTTCACGGATGCGTGGTTTAACTGTTGGGTCATTGTTAAAAATCATGCGTTTCATAAGTGCAGCACGTTCACGGCGCATATCGCCATACTCAGTCCCAACATATTGCTTGCCAATACTGTCATAGTCTTTTTCTTCAAGCATTGTTCAGCCTCTGCTTATTTTTTACATTTTAAAATACACATTCTGCCTTCATTACAGCTATGAGTACATTTACAAGTAGGGCGAAAAAGCCAACGAATCCACCGAATCATGCTTTCATCTTTCTGAAAGAGGTGTCCGGGATGCAACCACGATCTGCAGTCATAATGTATCCTGCAGGAGGGGTAAGTATGACCATAGCTGTACCGCAACCACCAGTCTCTCTATCACCTAGAATTGTAACTCGAACACTTGTTTCTTCTATAGTAAACTCATTAATCTTAATCATACCTTTCATCTACTTATACTCTACACTAGGGCAGATCTTTGACTTGTGATTGCGTATACGTTGCAGCACAATCGAGTTCTTTACTGCTTCAGAGTTCTTGATACTATCAATGCCTGTTACTAACAGAAACGGAATACCGATCATACCCGTACCTAGTAGAATAATTCCGCCAATAGCGAACAGTGTTTGGCCTGTATGTGCATATAATACATAGGCAAGCATACTAAAACCTGTGCCGATACCTGCAATGATTGCTGTAACAAAAAATACGCGGAAGACGGTAGCACGCCAATAGGAACAGAAGTTATTATGACGAGGCTCCCAGGAACGCTCCATCCAGAATGAATCTTCATTAAAGAAATTCTTGTTTAGCTTGTAGTGCCACGAATTGCGATTGATTTTAAATGGTTTCATGTTTTGGTTTCCATAGATGGGCGAACTTAAGTACGTTCGGAGTTTCTTCACGAGGGCAGACAACAGCACAAGCTTTACGAGCTTCAAGAGTAGTGTTTTCATGTGCAAGATACACATTAGGTAGTGCAGAGATCTTATCAAACTCACGCTGATTAACTCGCACTACGCACTTCTTAAACGACTGAGAAAGCCACTGTTGGTAGTTTTTTGAGTGTTCAGCTTGTTCTTCATCAAAGATATTGCTGATTTCAATGTCAGCAGTAAAATGCAGATGAGCGCCTAGCATTGCATGAGCTACTAGGGTCGGGGTCATATAATCGGGAAACTCATCAAGGATAGCGATATACAGTTTCACCAAGTCCACCCATTTTCTTTTTTAAGTTGCTCCATAGTTTTTCCTCTATAAACATCTTTTGTACGGATATAAAAATTAGGATTTATTTTTGCTAACTCAGAGGCAGGTACAGAAATCATAACACGACCGCCCTTCTCTTTAAACAAGCGTAGCCAGTAATCGTTACCATGACGAAATATAGTTTTACCTTCGAGTAGCCAGTGCGCAATCTCAGGCTTTAGCATAGGAGAGTAGCTAATTTCTGTATCAGGAAAGTGCATCACATTGCCAACTTAGTTTTAATTTTACCGCAATGCTCACATTGTAGAGTATATCTAGTAACACCTCTAGCAGTAGTGAACTCAGACTTATAATCAATATTTTCTTGATTGATTACCGCCCACTTATGAGAGTGGCCTAACCATAAAAAGCTTAGTAGTTTAATCACGTTTAGTCCTTTCTACAACTTTACGACCATGAGTTAGAACAGTACGATGCGTATCTGTATCTTCTGTCCACGTTGAGGCCCAAGGACCACGAATAGTGAAACACCAAGAAGTAGTCCAAGCTAATACACGGTGATTCTTGCTACGGCGAGTAATCT
>JAUKPS010111250.1:0-22341 GCA_032273165.1 Chlorellidium tetrabotrys
TGACGCATGCTGGCTGGATCAAGATTTACCCACTCTTCCGCGTAATCAAGGATGTCTTGCCATTCATCGTTGTATTCTGTGTAGGAAGGTGCTTGTGACCAATCAATATCACCTTCGTCATTTACAAAGCCTTGACTCTCCAGCCATTCAAAATAACCCTGATCACTTATCTCGGCATCAGATAAAGCTGACATCAAAAAGTTTTCGTTTACTAGCTCCCATGTTTTTTTGCTGACTTTTTCCAGCACTGAGTCGCTAGCTAACGTCACACTTAGCATGAACGCCTGACGCATGTTGTCGTCATTTTTTGCCCGGAACCAGGAAAACAAGCTGGGAAACTTCCGGGCAAGGTCACCAATCATAATGGGATCATCGTTTTCGTCCATCCAGGATCTCGAGGCAAAATGCAACTGATATTTTTCTCCCTTGTGTTGTGGGTTCCGGGGTATTAGAATATAAAGAGGACCCTGACGGTTATACTGATCAAAATAGTTCATGCCGTGAACAGCAGCAGTGCACCAACGAGTTTGTCGTCCATATCGGCATGCTGCTTCTTGGTCACGTGGTATAATCACAGTTACAAGATCATCTTGGTAGACCTTGTCAGCTTTACCTTGTTGTGTTTCAGGATTATCTTCTTCAGTTTGCTCAATTTTATCCATTAACGCAACTGCATTGGGGTATCGATTTATGTCATTAAATGGTGCAGCAAGTCGACGACGTTGATTTAGATTGTGGAATCTGTGAACATAGTCACTTAGAGTGCTCTCAATGTCCTCCATTTTGCTTACAGCCGGCTGGCCGCTGGCAAACTGGCGTGCCATCCATTGCGTGTATTTTTTGTTGGGGGTGGGATCCGCTTGCTCGATGCGCTCTATAGCTCGGGTTACCAAGCTGGGCAAGCGGGGATCTTTCAAGAGTTCTTGAGCTCGCGGCAGAGTTTGCCAGTTTGCACCATAATAGCGTATGTAATCTTTTACCACTGCATCAGTAAACTTTTGGCCCAGGGCTGCTAGTGCTCGGGCCCGGTCATATTCCAATAAAATGTCTTTTATCTGCATGTGTTATTTAACATTTTGGTCACAGACAGGAAAACCAGTGAGGCAAAGCCTCACTGGTTTTGGAAAGGCCTGCTAGTTGCCGGGGCTTAAACGTCCCGCAGCAGCAGCGCCTCGGCCATGTCCTGCCAGTCCGGGTCGGTCTTGACAAAGTTCGCCATCTGGATCACAGTGCGAATGCTCAGCAGCCGCACGCGCTCCAGGTGCTGATCCAGCCACTGCACCATGTTCTCTGCCTGCTTCTTGCTGAGGCGGTTGTCTGCAAGGAAGTCCGCATCAAACACCACCTGCTTGACCCGCACAAACACTTCGGTCTTGGTGTGGATGCGCATGTCAACGTAGAGGCTGCGGCTGAGCAGGGCCTCATAGTGCGGAGCCATCTTGTTCTGCTTGGCAATCTCACGCACAAAGTCGATGTTGGTGATAAACAGCACTGCACCCTTGAACTCAAAGCTACGCGGGATGTCTTCTTCGTTCAGTACCCGGCTTTCCTTGTTCCAGTGAACGCGGCGGGTCTTGCCCGTGTCCAGCGCAGCCTTGAGAATGTTCATGGCGTCGAGATCGCCAAACACGCTGTCGCAGTCATCAATCACCAGCACTGAGCCCTGCTCGCAGCACTCCCAAAGGGCGCGGTAAAGGCCAATGGCGCTCATGCTGCCCTTGACGCTTTGGTAGCGAATCTTGCCCTGCGCTTCGGCAATGTTCAGTTCACGCTCGAGGCTGTGGGTCTTGCCGCAGCCCGGGGCGCCGCTGACGATAGCGGCATTGATATGTCCCAGCACCACACCGCGAGCCACCTTGTCCAGCACGGCAAAGCTCTTGAGGATACGGGCATGGATGGCATCGAGGCTTTCCCCAACGCGGGCAGCTTCGGTATTCTTACGCGGACGAGCCATGTAGCTTGCACCTTGTCTGTTGCGTCTATGAGCCCATAATAGCATGTCAGCAGGCGTTGTCAACCATAAAACGCCCAGCCGCCAAAAGTTTTTTGAAAAAAATCTCAGCTAGCTGAGCATGCTGACATACGCAGGATGCTGACGAACAGCACGACAGAGCGCAAAATCCGCTAACCTATTGATGTTGTTGGTGCAAGAACACCAGCTAAGCTATTGATATCACTCGTCGCGCAGCTCATAATAGCCACAGTCTAGCTTGTGCCACAGCAGGTCGAGGTATGTTTCCAAGCTAGCTAGGCTGGCTGTGGCTTTTGTGTCACACACTGTGACATGCATCACACACTCGCCATCCTGCCCATATAGAACCACCCTAGGCTCATATGTGATTTCCGGCCCGGGACGTTGAGGCCATTGCTGCCAATTATATTCATGGATATCAATGAAGTAGCGTGTGCCCCGTTGATCCTTAACGATTTTTTGCCAAAACCACGCATCCCATGCATCTCGGGCAAGGCTGTTGGACCATCGTCGATAGCCCCCTTGCTTTAGCTCTTGCTCGCTAAGCATGACATTCTCCTTCAACACCCGTAACCTAGCATGGCTCTCCGGACGTGTCAACCAATAATTTCACAAACTTTTTGATTGACACGCCTGTCCACATATGCTAGCGGGTGACAACGTGCAGGCGGGTTACACCGTATGCAGTTTTCACCAGCTTGCTGCGATAGCCGTGCTTTTTGAGTGCATCAGCCGCAGCTTGGTAATCAGGTAGCTCAAAGCCCCAAACCTTGATGCTACGCCCACCAAGGATTTTATCATTAAACATTAAAATTCCGGAATTCCGGGAAATCATAACGCTGCGAACAATTTTACCAGGTGTAAAGGACATTTCTACCTCATGTGTTGCGTACAACACCGTTGTAACATGAGGCTGTCCAGGTGTCAAGCAGGTGTTGGCTCAATGGTGCAAACCAAAGGGTAGCCGTGGCTGCGAGCACTGAACATAGTTTCTTCCTGTTTTTGCCGAGCTGTCTCGTGAGTGTATGTGCCTGCTATTCCTCGGCCGTCATGATGAATCTTCAACATCAGTTCGCTAGCTGTTTCAAAGCTTTGATGAAAGATTTGCATGAGAACTAATACCACAAACTCCATGGCTGTTTTATCATCGTTGTGCAGAACCACATTCCATCTAGTCGGTTGGGCTAGAAGTGTTTGGGTAGTTGTTTGTTCAATAATTTCCACAGAGCTCATGTTCACAACACTAAAAACCAAGGGCAGTTTACCTGCCCTTGGTAATATTTTAACCTTGAGTTTCTGGTTTTGCAAGTGCTGGGCTGGAAAAGCCCACGGGGATCTTGCGTGGTAGATGTGCTTCGGGTATCTCTTGTTGGAAATCCACAGTGAGAATGCCGTTTTCCAACCGTGTTCCAGAAACTTTCACCCAGTTGTCCAACCAAAAACTACGACGGAACTGCCTTTGTGCAATACCTTTAAACAGATATTCACGGCTGTGGGAAGTTGCAGCATGACCTGTGATTGTCAGCAAAGTATCTTCTTGCACAATCTCAATGTCATCTGCTGTGTAACCAGCTACAGCCATGGTCAAGCGGTATTGATTTTCACTAAGACGTTCAATGTCATAGGGTGGAAAACCAGTGTTGCTGTTTTGTCTCACATAGTCCAGTGTGCGGAAAGTTGGTTCCATTCCCACACTGAAGCGATTGAGTTCAGTCAGCATGTTGTTCATATATTCAGCAAGAGCGTTTGTACGCATGATATTTTCTCCTTGAAAAGCGAGTTAGCATGCAGAACCCCATTTGAGCGTTCTGCATGCTATTATTTAATAACGCACTACTGCTTTGTCAAGTGTTAGTTGGAGGTTTTTGTAGGTTTATTGACTTTTTTGGCAGGAGCATCAAGTTCCATGATTTGAGCATGCCTCTTGCGCCAGCGAAGCTTGGCTTCTGCCAAACGGCGGCGGCGTTGCACACTGGGTGGTTCATAATGTTTGCGACTGCGTAGTTCTTTGTTGACACCTTCGCTGTTCATGCGACGCTTGAGTGTGGCAATGGCCTTTTCAATGTCGTTGTTGTAGACCTTGACAGTCATACCTTTTTTCTTCAGCTGAAAATCATCAGATTCCATGTTGTTATTCCCAATATTTGTGATAAAGCTAACGGGCATTGCCCCAGTTGTCAATTTTTATTTCACAGGACTGATTATAGCTGTGATGTGATTGCCCTGCATTTCCGGGGTCTTTTCCAACTTGTAGTTTTGCAAGCCATTGATAAATGTTTGAATCAACTGTATGCCAATGTCGCTGTGACGAACTTCTCGGCCACGAAACTTCATGACTACTTTGACTTTGTTTTGTTCGTTTAAAAACATCTGTGCGTTTTTTTGTTTAACTGCTAGATCATGACTGTCAGTAACCGGACGCAGTTGAATTTCTTTTACATGAATGGCATTTTGTCGGGCTGCACGATCTTGTTCTTTTTTGGCTTGACGCAAGTTGTAGATATGCTTTTTGGCATCCATGATTTTGGCAACAGGAGGCTGTGCTTGTGCGTTAACCAACACTAGGTCCAAGCCTTGATCTTGAGCTATTCGCATAGCTTGAGCTGTGGACATATTCTGAGGACGACCACTGTTGTCCACAAGTAGAACTTCACGTGGAATAATGTCTTGATTATATACCACACTCTCAGCAATGGGATCACGCGGCTTTTGTCTGAGCCCTCTCAGCATGCGGTTTTTCATTGAGCTGCCTTTTCTGTGCGATAAATCATAAGTGGTTCATGTCCTTGTGCTAAAAAATCTCGTGTAATTACAATAGTTTCTGTGTTGTTTGCTGCTAGTTGAGGAAGCTGGAACTGTAGTTCCAACAGGGCTTCTTCAAGTATAGCACGTAGGCCTCGAGCACCTACATGGGTTGCCACCGCTTTGCGAGCTATTTCTTCAATAGCCTCGGGGGCAAAATCCAGTTTTACGCCATCCACGGCAAAAAGGGCTTGGAACTGGCTAATAATGCTGTTACGCGGTTGGGTCAAAATATGTTGCAGTTCCAGTTGTGACAGGTCTTGGAAAGGCACACGTATGGGCAAACGTCCAATCATTTCGGGAATGATGCCAAACTTGGTCAAGTCAGCACCTGTTACTTGTTTTAACAAATGGCTGCGACTAAGTTTGACTGTTTCACTAAAAGAGTCAGTGCTGAACCCCATGCGAGTGTTTGTGGTGTTTACTCGCTGCTCGATGATTTTTTCCAAACCTTCAAAACTACCACCCACAATGAACAAAATATTGGTTGTGTCGATTGTGATATATTCGCCTTGTGGATTTTTCCTACCACCCTGAGGTGGTACTTTGACTTCACATCCCTCGATCATTTTCAAAAGTGCTTGCTGTACACCTTCACCGCTGACATCTCTAGTAATGCTGGTGTTTTCGCTTTTACGACCTTTTTTGTCAATCTCATCAATGTAAATGATGCCTTGTTGAGTTTTCTCAACATCGTTTTGACTGGCAGCTAGCAAACGAGCTATTATGTCCTCAACATCAAGTCCCACATATCCACTTTCAGTCAAGCTAGTGGCATCAACAATCACAAATGGAACATCTAGATATTCACTTATGCATTTCAGCATGTGAGTTTTACCCACGCCGCTGCTGCCGATAATCAGCATGTTGCTTTTTTCTATCCGGGGATGACGATCGCCATGTTTAATCCGTTTATAGTGATTACACACAGCCACACTGAGTAGCTTTTTGGCATGATCTTGACCAATAACATATTGATCAAGATGTTCTTTTATACTTAGGGGAGTTCGTGTCTTGTCAGTTTTGTCTGATGTTTCTGGAGTATGAAGTATGTCGTAACATAAGTTGATACATTCATTACATATAAAAACACCATTACCACTTATGAGTTTCTTCACTTGCATTTGATTTTGGTTGCAGAAGTTGCAAACATGCAAGTCTTTGCTCGCGGCCATTAGCCATTTGATCCTTTAAACGCATTTACGCAATAATGCTGTTGTGATAGCTGCTTGTCAATACAGCTATCACACATAAGCAACTTGAGTCACTGTGATGTTGTTTTCAATAGTGGCAATGTTTGCTATAGCGTCCCAAGGTTCTGCTGTGATGTAAGTCACTCGTGCAGCATTGGGACGATCAGTTTGAACTCCATATGTTTGCAAAGTGGGATCAAAAACATTGCGATTGCTGCCAAGAGTTTTTACAAGAGCACGAGCAACACTGCGCTTGACAGCAGCTTCGGCAGTCAACACAGTGCCCGGGCTGGGTTCTGTGCTGGTAGCTACAGTTGTCACCCAATCCACACTGTTATAGCCCACTGTGAACTGCAATGTGGTTACAGCAGCATTGCCGTCTTGATTGCCTGTTGTAAACCAACTGCCCAGATATGCTGGAGTTGCCATGTTTTCAAGTTCCATGACGATTTGGGTATAACGCAAGTTGGCGCGATCCTTGTTCTCACTTAGGGCCAATGTTACCGGACTACCACCATGATTACCCCCAGTAAAGCCCAGTTGTGAGATATTTGCTCCGCCCAACTGATAGGCTTGGTTGTAAACGCTGGCAAGTTGAATTTTACCACCGGAAAGTTGAGCAATAACTCCAGTTTCACCTTGGCGAGAGTTAATAGCGGTTACTGCGCCTACGATTGTTGTTGTTCCAGTAAATGCAATGTTCACACCGTTAATGGTAATCACATCGCCTGCACCAAAGTTGCTGACTGTGCCACCAATTTCGCTAACGCCTGCACGATATGTGCTGGCAGGAATTCCCAGTTTAGCCAAAGCGGTGCCATTACCTTCAGCTACATAGAAAGGATATCCCATGCTGTCGATAACATTGGTCAAAGTCAAGCAGTTGGCATTAAATTGATTGGTAGCAGTTACGTTTGTGAACTTGCTGGTTGTTTGAACTTTGGCAATAATGTCTGCTAGCAAATCGTTGTCATCAAACACAACATTGTAACCATTGATAACAATAGTTTCATTGTTGCTCATTACATTGCTGGTAATAGCAGTATTGCCAGTTACCCAAACTCGCTGATTGTATTTTCTAGCTGTGCCTACATCAACACCACCTGCTTGATTGCCAGTCAACGCATTGTAGTTGGTTGGTGATGCTCCGTTTACGGTCACAGTGTAGTAAATTGGATAAGGGCTGTAGTTCTGTGTCATAACTGTTCCTTGTGATTGCAAAGTATTTATCACAATCCCATTGTCTAAACACGCTTGACTTTTGCAGAATTTCTTGACTGAACTGCCATGAACTTGCTATGCCCAATTACAGCAACTCGTTGAGCTCGATTTGCCCATACAGGATTAACTCGCCGGCTGTGAAAATGTGTTGCTCCACGAGTGGGGTCTTTTGTTTGCCCTTGGTAAACTTGATATGCCAATTTTTGACTATCCAGCCAAGCTTGTGGCTCACGAGCATGACGTGCAGATTTCACTGTCCAACTAAACTGCGGGCGTTTACGTCCATTGTAGTAGCTGTATTGAAATATAGTGTTGCAAATGTCAGGATCATAGCTGGCGTGCTGTGTTCTATTCAATGTAACATGTGCAACAGCAAGTTTCTCCTGTAAAATACTGCCGCGGGCTTCGTGATAAATGTTCATGGCCAAACAACTTACTGAGCGCCGGCCTTGACCATCAAGGTTCGAGGCATGACGGTAGGTGATAGGCATGTGGTAAAACCACTTGTTCATTTGTGTGTTATCAACATGAAATTCTGCATGGCTTGGTGAAGCTGTGAAAATCACAGCCGCCACAGCAAGTGACTTGATAAGTTTCATTGTTATTACTCCTTTGTAGCATGGTAGCAGTGGGATACGCAAATGTCAATAGTGAGTTTATAAGCTATTGATATTGCTTGCTATTTTTACTAAATATCCCTGGTTTTTGCCCCTTATGTATTTGCTTGAAAACGTTTACTGTAGTATATATGTCTAGACTTAAAAATCCACTGAGTTCATGAATCATGAGACAAGTAACCCAAGACGAGCAGGCACTTTGGCACACTTATATGAACAAACTAACCAGCATGCCGGCGCTGGTACCCTATCGCCCGGTGCGGCGACGCTCTTATATCCTGGACTTGCACAAATATACAGTGCAACAGGCGTTCAATAAGTGCCAAGATTTCATCCAAGAGCATCTAGAACAAGGATCACATTATGTAACTGTGATAACAGGTCGAGGTGGCCCCATTGCTCAGGAGTTTGCTTTATGGTGTCAAAACTGGTTGGGAGTAGCCAAGGTGGTTCCCTTGGATGGTGATCCGCAATCAGCTGGCAGCTGGATGGTTTACTTACACCGGCGGTAAACTGCCTGCCAGCATGACATACATGTGCAGTGATTGCAGTTGAGATCGGTCACCTGCTATCGATGCTTGAATGTCATATGTATGACTGGACCACCAGGTGAGTTGAGGCATGTATTGCCGGAGATATTCTTGTTTGTTCCAAAAAACACGATCCACCCAATCATATTCTTCCTGATCCGTAATAAATCGCCAAGTGTCTTTGTGGGGCTCCTTTTCATATTGATAAACTTTGCTGGTTACAACCAGACTAAAGTCACTATGCAAAATCCAAATTTGCGGTTCTCCCCAACTCCCTCGGGAATACTGCAACAAAATATTATGCTGTGGTGCGTAATACTCACTTACCTTGGTTTTCGGGCTGCCTGTGAGCCAGTGTAGTTGTTTGAGCTTGTCCGTAATCGTGGCCACAGCAGACCAATCTTGGATTTGCAAAACATCATCATAATGCGAAAACAGTGTCATAACACCAAAATAGCACAGGGCTCATAGGCAACAACTGCAAAAATCACATAGCTGCGTTATGCTGCACTGCACAATAAAAACCTTGACGGCATGCTAAGTATGCTACACAATAGGGAACAACAAGGAGACAACAGCAATGATGTCAAAGTTCAAAACAAAACTATCTACATGGTGGCAGCGCCGCAGTGTAAGTCCAGAAGAACAATGGCTGGCACAATCAACCAATCTTGCTGAACTGGAAAATCGCATGCGTCGTCTGCAAACAGCTACCGATCGGCTTATTTTCACACAATATGGAGGTTAACATGGAAAACAAGGCTCTAGAGAACATCATGACTGACTACGTCACTCGCACTATGAAAACAGTTACAGAATATAATACACAACTGTTCCAAGCATGGGTGGACATGAACACTCGCATTATGCAAGTGAATCCTGTTACCAGTTGGATGAACCCAACCAACAAATCAACAAAAAACTAACTGCTCAAGGGAGAATAACCAAAAGTTATTCTCCCTAGCTTTTATAAGGATTTGGTTGACCGGGATAATTTTCGTCCCATAGGATCGCCAAATAATCCCAAGGCTCGTGGCCGTTGTGCTTTTTGAATGCAGTCACAACCCCGGGATATAGCACATTCCAAAACCAATCTTGCAGTCGGAAACCCTGATTATTAGTGGCTTTGACAACATCGTCTAAAGAGATATTTTGGGCATCAGCGCCCAACAGTCGCGAAAGTTGGTTGCGGTTGTTTATGATTTTTTGAAATACATTAACTGTGGCATCATGTGGATCGCCATCGGGGAACGTATTTCCCAGTTCATCAGTCAGCGCATGCGCGGCATATTCTGCTAAACGTGCCAGCGTCTTTTTAGCAGACTGTGGTTGCCGGGACTGTCTGGCAACTTGAAGTTGTCCGCGCAGAGCAGCAGCCACGTCTTTTACAACCTCTTGCGGGCTTACTGAACCCAATGGCCAATTGATTTCACGTTTAATAGCAGATTCCAGCTCGGTGCGATCTACTGGCTGGTTTTGAAACTGTTGTAGAATTTTTTGAGCTAGTTCTTGGACTCGGCTTTGATAATCTTCATGTAGCACAGTATGTTCCAACAACATACGGTATTTTAAAATATCTTCAATCATAATCATCCTGCTAATGCTACTATCTATAGGATATTTATGAAACTCCGTTAACTCCAAAGCAAATTCATTTTGCCTTGCATGAACTCTCGGGCTGTAAGGGTTTTTCCTGTGCGATGATCTTGGATAGAATCATCTTGAAATCGGATAGTGCGAATTTTATCCCCACGCTGCCCGCTGCCAATCTGGATTTTGCGCTTGTGATTGTGTTTGTTGTTCTGGGACTCTGCATGTTGATTTTCTATCAACACTTGCAATGCCTGTAACGCATTGCTGTAGCTATTTGTTCGACTGCGAGTTTGACTTGTGGTTGTAAAACCCGTGGGTATGTGACGTAAACGGCAACTGTTGGCGTGTTTGTTTCTATGTTGGCCGCCACAACCTGTGCCACTAAACCAGGAGATTTCTAAATCTCCCGGATTTATGATGTTTTTTTGATTATCATGATAATCAATAACAGCAACAGTAACAGTACTAGTATGAACTCTACCGCGTTTTTCTGTGGGAGGAATACGTTGCATACGCAGGCCCCCAGCTTCTTGATCTAGTTGTGAGAGATCTTGACCTTGAACAACAAAGCTATAGAACCCTGGTGCTTGTTGCTCGTGACTAACCAGTCAACCCAGGGCCAAGGCCAGCCGGCGATAGGCGCGGGCTAGGTCTTGAACAAATAACTTGCTATCTTCGCCGCCTTCAGCAGCACGTATCTCAATTATTTTTTTCATAATGACATCTTCAGGGTGTGAAAATATTTAGCAGCACAGCCGCTATCAGGCTTGAATAACCTGATAGCGATCACTTTTAATGGTTTGCTTCATTATGGCTTGGGGTGTGAAAGTTTCAGCAGCCAAAATGCTGGTCATAATGCTGGGACTAAATCCGCTTACCAGGGCAGAACCTTGCTGGTCAAACCTCACCGGACTGTTTCCAGTGGCATTGGGCCGAGCATTCAAGTTCCACCAAACAAGACGTGGTAGCTCATATCCTGCCTGCTTGAACATGCTGCGAGCTAGATCCCATGCACTGACACTTACGCCGTGAGCTAAGCCTGAGTCAAACTCCATGTCACTTAGCACCAACAGATATCGGGGCATTTGGTCAGCAGCTAGTTGGTTTACTATAGCCACTTGCAGAATGCTGCGAAATGCGCTTTCCAAGTTGGTATTATACCCCATGTTGTCGCGCATTTGCTGTAGCTTTGCCAAGAGATCACCTTTGAGAATGTCAATGTGACTGTCGCGTGTGAAGGTCAGCCACATGTCCCGGAAGGCGCCTTGTTGCTTGTCGGCAATATAAAGGCCCAGGCTGATAGCCACCTGCATGCAAGTGAGCCCGGTACCTTGTTGGCCGCCCACAGGGGCACTCATGCTGCCGCTGACATCCACCATGGGCAAAATGCTGTTATCGCCGAGATAGTTGGGCAAAGCCTGCCACTGAGCTAGAGCCACTTGTGGATCGCCGCGAGTCACACTGCGGATGACATCATAGGGATAAACAGCCTGAGCGTTTACATGCCCTTGTCCAGTTTGCAGACTTTGCTTCCACTCAGCATAACGTAGGGGATCTTGCCGATTAAAAGCCTTTTGATATCTAGCCGCAGCAACACTGGGAACATGATTATAGTTGATTTCCTGCCACTGCCGGGCACACATGGGAGTTTCCACAACAGTTGTCAACTCCACAAGCATTTTACGCCAGGCTTTTGGTGAGTAGTTGATATACCCACGCAGACGATTGGCAATAGCACCCTGACGAGGCATCCATTTTGCAGCCAAAGCGTTACCTTGCTTGAGTGCGCGGATAATCATGTCGGCAGCCAGGAGCTGCATGCGAGGTGTAGAGAAAATCAAAAGATCGTCCCACCGTCCGTATTCGGGAATATGCGCAAGATTGGCTTCCACACTGGCTGGATGATTTTTTTCCAGCCAGCGTAGAACTTGTCGGAAAATTTCCCGTTCACCAGCCCCTTGGCGAATATCACGTGCCCAAAACAAAACTTGCATGGCACTTAGGGCGTCATGCTGATAAGCTCGTTCAAATGCGGTAGTGATATCATTGCCACGGCTTGCGCCAATGGCAAAGAAAAGATCCACAACTGGATCAGCACTGGTGTCATATGTGACCATGCCATTTGCTGTTGTTGCTACAACAGCAGAATTTTCCACAGCCTGGGCAAAAGTGATTGTAGTCATAAAATCTCCTAACAGGTTGGCGTTTTGTGCTACAAGAGCTTGCTATTAAAGGTTTTGCTGCAACCAACCTTGAATTAATTCAAGTTTAGATAAACAGGCTGGGGTTCTTTTTTCCAAAAAATATTCCTGTACCCAACCTTGATGTTTCCCAGCCTGCTAACGCAGGATGTTCCACATTTAGCTTTTATAGTCAGATTCGACTATGGAATTGAACCATTTTCATATCCTTGTTTTGCTGAAACGAATCTCGATAGTTACCAGGAAACACAAGATCATTTTTTGCCTGCTGCTCTACCCTTGAGCTACCGCCCCATATTTGGGGGAGCGGATTGGACTTGAACCAATAACACGTAGGTTGATTTTTGATTTGCTGAAGTGATCCTTTAGCCTCTTGGTAAGCTATTTTTACTAGCTATTGTGTGCTTTGTCAAGCAGTTTTTGTTTAAAAAGCACTGCGCACTGGGCATCACATAGGTTTACCTGATGCTCACGATTGTGGTATAACCCGGCATTGTATTCATGCACTGTGTTGGGCTGTGCAGGGTTACCCAGACTGAAACACTGGATGACAACATCCACCGGCTTGCCACATGCACCACAAGCTGTCCAAATGTCTTTTTGATCACGAATTTTCATGCTGCCAAACTTCAACTTCCAGAGGATTATTGGTGCTGTTGACCACACGACGAATTCCAAAAGCTGCAATCGCTCGCGTGCATCCTTCACAAGGATGAGCCGTGCCGCTGCACCAATGCGCTCGAGGACCTGCTCCGCTGCGCTTGACTCGGAACACAAACAAAGTGCATCGCGTGAGCAAATCTGCCGTGGTATGATTCAGGGCATTTCGGATGGCATCAATCTCGCTGTGCAGAAAAATAGCTTCGCTGTTCTTGCCAAAACGAGCTTGCAGTGGGTGTGTGCGAAACTGATTGATTCCAAAACTAACAATGTCATTTCTATGAACCAATGCACTGGCAATTTTGGCTCCGCGAACCGGAGAAACATCTTGTGCCATGATCCTAAGCGTGTTGAGCACACGCTGATCACGTCGGCGGAGATCGTGGACTTGCTTTATCATGTCCTCATAATAGCATGATTCCACTGCATGTCAATCAGCAAAATGTCAATCTGAACAACATGGCTTCCCGGGCATCTTGGAACCACAAACATGCGGTCTGTTTGTCAAACACATATCCGTGATGTATGTTCGCTTGCATCCATGCACGCTGATCGTGGCTCAAGCTGGCTAAAAATGCTTGGTCGGAAAGATGTTGAGGGCCGGAAGTTCGCTGCAACCAGGTGAAAATGAAATCCCAAAAGTACCGGTGATACCACGGGTCAGGAACAGCAACTGACGTCCAGTTACTGGGTACGGGATTTTCGCCAGGGGAAACCATGGGGGTATTTTTCCTGCTGAAGTTTGTTTCCATTTTGGAAAAAGTCCCAGTTCACGCTTTGGGCATTCCCGCCTAGTCGGTAGTTGACAGTGGAGAACCCCGTGCAGGCAAAGCTGCGCCAGTTTTGGCTCACAGCCGTGTAGAACTTGCGATCTTCACCCCACAGTTGCACCCAAGAGGCTGAAGCTTGTTGGGCAACATCACGTGGCACACAATAGCAGCTGGTATCAACCATGTGGTGTTGCTGTTGAGCAGTGCTGAAATAAATTGGCCAGCGCCCTAGACTTTCACAGTCATCGGGACCTAGAACTTCTCCGCTGGGGCTGGCAATTTGCCTAAGGCTATAACACCATTTGACTCCACGACCAATTACAGTCATGCAATCTTGCACATGTTGTGGTTCAAACCAGTTGTCTTCGTCCAAGTAGCAAATATAGTCTGCAGGAATCCACATGCCAGCTGATGCATATACGAACTGGCCGTTTCGTCCGCCACCACCAGTGTTCCAAGGCAGTGTAAACACAGTTATGCCATCAACACCTTGTAGTTGTTCACGCACAGCTGGTTCAGCTTGCGGTCCATCAACTACTACAACACACTCAGTGTGGTATGTTTGTTGTTTGACACTTGCAACTGCTTGTGCAAGTGTGGATCTGCCCGTGCTGGGGATAACTGTGAATACTTTTGGTGTTTGCATAACCACAAGTTTATGTTTTTGGCACTGAGGTGTCTAATTTTCCACCTAGCAAATGGATCTTGTGTCCATGTTTTTGAATAGTCAAGGTTTTCAAACTCAACTCTGTGCGGCTGTCGCTTGTGGCAGCCAGCAACCCGCGTGCAAAGTTTTCAATATGACCCACACTGTAACCATATTGATTGGTTTGATCCAACACACGCAAGAGTAGATTCTTAATCCTCAAATAGCCCAAATCACGCAGTTTTGGCCAACTCCAAGTCACAGCGTCAATAGTCACAGTTTGTAGATCTTGATCGGCTAGACAGTTTACCAGATCCCAAGCTTCACCAAGATGGTGAATACTACGCAGGGCATTGACATCAGCAATGTCAAATCTTTGCAACACAGTGGGCCAGATAACTCCGCGAATGTAGTTGCGATCATAAGTTGTATCCTGGTTGCTGGGATCGTGACACCAGGAAATATCATGATGTCGATTATAGTCCATGATTTGCTCGCGTGTGACATTTAGCAGCGGGCGCACGACTTGCTTGTGAGGATCAAACCAACAGCTGGCTTGCGCCGTCATGGCTTTCAATCCCTTGATGCCACTGCCGCGAAAAATCCTCAGCAGAAAGTTTTCAATTTGATCGTTGGCATGATGTGCTGTGATAATGCAATCGATATCTTGCTGACAAAATGCTTGATATCTAGCACGACGGGCTGCATGCTCAAGATTGCCTTGCAGTTGGTTTTTCTCAAGCTCGACAACTACATGTTCAAAGCCCCAAGCTTGTGATGCCTGTTGCACTTGCTGTGCCCATTGTGCGCTGGCACCCATGATGTTGTGATTGACATGCACAACCAAAAACTCAGTTGTAAACTTGTCGCGATGTTGCGCAAACCAATGCAGCAGCATCATGCTGTCTGCTCCCCCACTTACCGCTATGACAGCTCGCCGGCTGTGTTGGAGAAGTTCTTGCACATCAGAGATTTTCACAAGCTGTGGCATGTATGTCATACCCTGAACATACATGCACCTAGCTCAGTTGTCAATGTGTTATTGACTCTGTTCGCCTTGCTTGAGAAACTTCTGTAAAATTTCCGCCGCTTGATCGTTGCTCAGGGCAGCGGTTAAACCGGGATGCTGCGGTTCAGGAACTTCATCTATCGAGCACCAGCGAAACTCACTTATTTCCCAGTTGGGCGCACAGGGGAATTCCAAATCCACAGCACAAGCCAACAGCATGTATTGACTTTTTGGCCAAGCCACACGCTGTTGCCAAATTTTAACATGAGGCCAAGCTGCAATATCTTGACCTATTTCTTCCTGGCATTCACGTGATGCAGTTTGCCAAGAAGTTTCACCGGGCTCACTGAAACCTCCGGGCACACTCCAAGTGCCCGGATGGTTTACAAAATCGCTGCGCTTGACAAACAAAAATCTATTTGTATCTTCCGCATGTATCAACACACCCGCTGCACGACGCGGGGGTTCACCAGTTATTTCTTCCGTCAACATGAGTTATTTATGAACAAGTTTAAGTTTTTTCAATGCTGTGACTTCCTGTCGATATTGCTTTCGCAATGCAGCGGGACTTGCCAACATCGCTTGATACTGTGCAAGCAGCTTTTCCTGTTCGGCGATTTTGTCTAATGTGTCTTGGTATTGATCTTGTGCCCACCGATAGCTGGGAAGTTGTGTGATGCGGTCAATTTGATCAGCATCAATAGGCAGCTTGCTGGTGATTTTTTGCACCCGTTCCACAATAGCCTGCTTGTTGGCAGCTTGTGGCAAAAATGCAGGTAGTTTTTGATCGTAACATAGCTTGAGGGCTTGATACCAAGTCAAATCGCGTTGTGCTTGTTCAATAAGTTTTTCATATCGCTTGGTGTACCAAGTCAAACGCCATTCCACAAATGCCTGCACAAGTTCTCCTGAGTTGGCAAACTGACGAATGCTGGTGTTATTGAAGTCCAAGACCACCAAACGTTGCGTGCTTTTGCTGCGCAGTTTGAGAAAGTTCACAGCCTGTTCTTGTGTCCAAGATTCCATGCTGCCGCGCTTCATGCGAATCTCAATGTTAATAGTTTTTGTGCTGCGATCAGTGTAACTGTGGATGAGATCGTCGTCTTCCATTTGATTTAGTCTAGCACGAAACTTTTCCAAGCTGAGATCTGGTGGCAGCTCAGTTACTTTCAACAAAGTGGAACTCACGATATCCACTTGGCCTTGGAACTCATAGCCGTTGCCGCCGAGATCACGAACATTTACTTGTAGAAAATCATAACTGGGAATCAAGACTGGCAGAGGTTTTTGATCAATAGCTGCAACAACTGCGTCAATCAGGGACTCCAAACTATGAGGCAAAATATCCGTGCTCCAGCCCACAGCAATGCCACTGACACCATTCAACAGCACAAGTGGAATCAAAGGCAAAAAGTTCACAGGTTCCAAAACTGATCCATCATAGTTGGGCTTTTGAGGAACAAGATCCAAATCGCTGTAAAGCAGGGCTTGTGCAACTGCATGACGTTTGACATAAGTGTATCGCGGAGCCCCCCAACTGTCGGGACCCACTCGTGTGCCAAATGCACCAATGCCTTCCAGCAGAGGCACATTGTTGAGATAGGGTGCAGCCAAGCGACTGATTGTTTCTGCTGCTGATGTGTCTCCATGTAGGAAAAGACCTTCTTGAATAACCTGGCCGGCAAGGCTGATTGTCTTGACCTTTTCAGACCGTGTGCGCATGAGCCACAGCATTTTGCGCTGGCCGTCTTTTAATCCATCACATACACTGGGAATGGCACGGTTTTGTGCTGTGTAGATGGCGTATTCTCTGCTACTGGTATTGATAAAATCACTGGTTGTAGTTGTGCTCATTTTAAATACTCATCCAAGCTTTGCGTTGATCGGCTTTTTTGTCATTAAAAAGCAAGTCTAGAAGTTCTGCTAGTTTACCATCATCTTGAAGTGGAATCAATCGAGGTCGATTCAAACTGTTGCTCCAATCTTGTTCTTCCAAACTGCCCAAGCCCTTGGCTCTTGTGGGTTTGGGACAGCCCTGCCAATCTTGTGCTTGATAGTTCAACCAATCATCGCTATACCAATAGTGCCGGTTTTTCTTCTTGTCTTCTTGAATAATAAACGGCGTGCTGAATACTTGGAAAAATGCCGGCTTCTGTGGATCAAACAGTGATGGCCAATACACATGGAAAAAGTTCACTAACAGCGCCATGATGTTAGCACCGTCGGTGTCAGCATCACACGTGATCCAAACTTGTCCATATCGCAAGTCCTCGCGCCGTGGCTGTTGACCCAGTGTCAAACCAATGCTGCTCATGATATCTTGCAAAATGGCATTGTCTAGAACTGTTTTGTTGCTTTCTCCACGCACATTGAGGATTTTACCACGTAAAGGCAAGCCACCGTGTATCTCGGGGTTTCTCACAGCACTTACCGAGCTGACTGCTGAGTCACCTTCTGTTATCAACAAAATGCACTGACTGCGATCTTTGCCCGTTGCATCCATGAGCTTGGGCACTTTGGTGCGGAGAACCTTGCGTGCCAGCTTGGCAACATCTGCATCGTCTTTTTTCTGTGTTCTAGCTGCGCAGCGTGCGTAGATGCTGTCGATCCATGTGCTGTTGTCACGAATGATTTTTTTCCAAGTCTTTTCGTCCTCACATGCAGCACGAATCCAAGCATCTACTTCTTCATTAATCAGTCGAGTTTTGCTTTGACTGTCAAAGTCCGGCCGATTCATTTTAGTGATGTTGTAGATTAAAAGTCCTTCTAAAATATCACTCCTGTTGGGAACAAGAGATCTGCGCCGACTTTCTTTTGCTAGAGCTTGCAGTAGATTGCTGACAAAGTGCTTGCGAAAACTGTCGATGTGGCTGCCACCGTTAAACACTGGTATGTTGTTGACCATGCTGTGTGCATGATCGCCCTGGGCAGTGAAGTTGGGAACAATGACAAATTGACTGCGAAAGCCTGCAGATTCCGTTTCAGCTAGTATGCTGAATGTTTCGCGATTGCCAAACAGCCCCCGCTCGACATTTTTAATTTTCACCGCATCACCGTTGAATGTGAACTTCACAGCGGGGTTGGCAGCAGCAAGTTCCACTACACGATTGCGCACAAACTCCAAGGGCAGTTCGCAGTGAGCAAACACTCGCTTGCTGAGTTTCCAACTAACACCAGTGCCTGTGCGACCTTGCTTACGGGAGATTTTGGGATCACTTATTTGCAGTGCATCTCCAAATATTTCACTGCCTTCACTGAAGTTTTGTTGAAACCGCTGGCCGTCTCGTGTAATATCAACTCGAAACCATTCACTGCAAAAGTTTACGCCACTGGCCCCAATACCATTCATGCCTGCTGTGTTGGTACGCTCGTCAAAGTTTCGGCCACTCATGAGTTCACTTAGTGCCAGCGTGGCTTTGTGGCATCGGTGCTCAGGGTCCCAATCAATTGGAATGCCTCGGCCATCATCGCTTACAGAAAAAGTCAGATGTTGCGGATCATAGGTAATGTCAATGCGACTACCATGCCCATGCGCAACTACTTCATCCAGGGCATTCTCCCAAATTTCTCTAAGGGTGCTGAACACTGCTGGTACCCATGTGTAGTCTTGGACACACGGGCGATCTGCTGAATAGTTGATAACAGGTTGAGTGTGAGCAGTAGTTTGGCCATAATACATCGATGTGCGTAGTCGCACGTGAGCATACGGGGTGAGCTTCTTAATATCATCTTGGGGCATGAGATCTCCTTAATGCATTGATTATAGCAGTGTGGGTTGCGAAGATCAAGTGCTAAATACATGTGCCGATCGCGATGTTGACCGCATCCACCGGCTCTATAACTGAATAGGAGTTACAGCACATGGGTATTTACACGCATACCAAGTCTCTGTCTACAAGATGGCAGAAATTTCTCAATCAAGTTCACAAAAAATTTGACAACAGGTTCGACTATAGTAACTCAAAATATATTAATGCCAATACCCCAATAACCATTTTGTGTCCTGATCATGGTCCATTTGAAATGATACCGTGGGTCCATTCTGCATCAACTACTGGGTGCCCTGCATGTAGTCAAAGCAATTTCACAGGTTCTCGGCGTTTTACTAAGGAATCATATATACGGCGTTGTGAAGCTGTTCATGGAAACAAATTTAATTATGATAATTCTGAATATAATAATATGAAATCCGAGTTGGTTATTACATGTCCAACACATGGCATCTTCAAGATGATAGCTTGGCTACATTTAAAGAGCAAACATGGATGCCCATCTTGTGGCAATGAAGCTATAGGAAGAGCTCTATCATTCACCAAAGAGAAATTTTTACTTGAAGCCCAAAAAGTTCACGGAGACAAATTTAATTACTCTAAAGTTGAAATGTACAATAACACAAATAAGGTTATCATCATTTGCCGTAAGCATGGTGAATTTAAACAGCTAGCGCAAAGCCATTTAGGTGGCGTTGGATGCCCTAAATGTGCAAGTAGTAAAGGGGAAGACGCTATTAGAGCTTTCCTAGATGCAAATAACATAAGATATATAGCACAACACAAATTTCCAGATTGCAAGAGAGTGAGATGCTTGAAGTTTGATTTTTACTTGCCTGATTACCACATTTGCATTGAATATGATGGAGAAGGTCATTTCAGACCCATTAAAATAAAGGATCAGGACAGGGGCAAATTACTATTGAAGTATGCGCAAGAGAATGACCAAATAAAAACCAGTTATTGTAAGATGAAAGGTATTCCCCTGTTAAGAATAGATTATTCTAAAAAGAATCAAATAGCAGAAATACTAACAGAATCGTTACAGTTAGTTTTGAATAAATGAGTATTGGTATTACCTGTCAGTCTTAATAGAAAATCCTAGAGTCTTGCAAGACTCTAGGATGTCGTTTACCAGCTAGTGGCTGAAGTTTATTTTCTATCACCAATTAGGTTCATTAAGTGAACGAAAATATTGATGAAATCAAGGTAAAGAGTAAGTGCTCCAAAAATACTGCTTTTGGCAGCACTGTCAAAACCATAAACTGCACCTTGACTCATGTATTCTTCTTTTAGTTGCTGGCTATCATAAGCCGTTAGTCCTGTGAATACCAACACTGCAATGCAACTGATCACAAAACTCATGAGACTGCTTTGCAAGAAGATATTCACAATACCCGCGATAAAGATACCCACAGCACCCATGATTAAAAAACTACCCATGCTAGTTAAATCCCTTTGAGTAGTGTAACCATAAATGCTGGCTGCGGCAAATGTTGCTGCACTGATAAAGAACACCTTGGCAATACTAGTTGTAGTGTAAAGCACAAATATTGTGCTTAAACTAATGCCCATGGACACAGCAAAAAGATAAAATACCGCTGTTGCCATGGGCACGCTGAACTTGTCAATACCAAAACTTAGCACCAAAATAAATGCCAATGGCAAAAGTGCCATGACAATCCACAGGGGTGTTTGCATCATGGGCAAGAGAGCCCAGCTGGCCCAATACGCCACAGCCCCTGTTACTGCAAGAGCCATGGTCATTTTGTTATAAATGCTTACAAGATAAGTCTTTAATCCCTGATCTATTTGTTCTTGTGTGGCAGCAGGGTTGGCTGTTGCAAATGAATTAGGTTCCATGTTTTCCTTTTAATGCTTGCGACTTACAAAGTCATTTAACTGTTGAGCTAGTGCAATAATCTGATGACCTGATGGAAGTGGATTAGCAGTGGGATAAGGAACTTCCATGCTGGATTCTCGTCGACGTTCAATTTCACAAAGCTGATAATAGGTTTGTTCAGCAGCCTGACGCTTGCAGTTCCATTCTTCCATTAGCATGTCTTTTGCCATGTTAATCAAGTCATAACGTATTTTGTAACCGTTGTGTTCCATGTTAGTCTCCTGTGTGAGTGTGTGTCAGGGGGTGATGTGCTGGGCCCCTACCTATTGTATATACAAGACAGCTAATATTGTCAACTAGATTGTCCAGCTTTGTGGATCTGCATGCTGAGATATCTCCACATGAAAGTTGCTGCGGCCAAACTGGTAATCTCACTGTGATCATATGCCGGAGCAACTTCCACACAATCCATGCCTACTAGATTCAACACATGCATGCAGTCGATAAACTCATCAACCCACATGCTAGTCAATCCGCCTATCTCGGGAGTTCCTGTCCCTGGAGCATAAGCAGGGTCTAAGACATCAATGTCCAGGGTAAAATAACAGGGCGTGTCGCCAATACGCTCTAGAATACTAGCAAATAATTCGTAAGGGTGCGCCCGCATAGCGGATCTAGCTGAAATGGTCAAGCCACCTTGAGTGTTCAACCAAAATCTTGTGGGATTGTCTGCAGGACTTCTTACACCAATACTCACTGTTTTTTCAGGATCTATCAGTCCTTCCTCAATGGCATTACGCAACCAAGTTCCATGCCCCTGAGGCTGACTGCCATGACGTTGCCAAGTGTCGCAATGTGCGTCCAAATGCACACATGCTAGACGCGGATAGCGATGATGCATGCCGCGTAAAATACCCAAAGTCACACTGTGGTCACCGCCCATGGCAACTACGTGATGTTCAGCTGCATGCAGTTGCAAAATCAACTGCTGTATTTCAGTCAATGTTACTGCAAGATTGCCTGTACTAAGATTGGCATCGCCAAGATCAGTTAGGTTTTTGGTAACATCAACAGGCCAATCATCACAAACCCCATCAACTAAATGTAAACTGCTATGTCGTATAGCAGCAGGAGCCATGCGTGCACCGGGTCTATGGCTTGTTGCACAATCGCTAGGCAAGCCCACAACCACGAAAGCTGTTTGTGGTTGCTGACTGGTCCAACTGCGCAAAAATGTGCGTATGCCCGGGAAAGTTAAAGTCACTGAATAATACCCGACCTACGTGGCAAAGCAATAGTGCTGGTGCTTTGATTATAATTGTCTTGCATGGCTTGAGCTGATTTTACCAGCGTGGTGATGTGGTCTCGATTTAAACTGACGTTTTGATCCCAATCAGCCCCTAACACAAACCCTGGTGCCATGCCAATGGCTACTTTTTGTGTTTGTGGATCCATGGTCAAGTCAACTACAAGAGGCTTGGCAAGCGTAACTGTAGTAGCATCTTGCGCATGCA